>BMAT01012698.1:223820-236986 GCA_019649035.1 Elysia marginata
GTTTATGCAAAGGTGTAGAAAATAGAAAACAAAAAAAAAACACCGCCAAGTGGGTAAATACTTCTCTAAAACACTTTTTACGCTTCTTTGTATTTTTTTTTGTTGTTGCATCGATATTACAAGCTCATACTTTTGATTTCGCCACCACTTATTCATGTAAAATGTTAACATCAGCAAAAAAACGAAGACGGCAACAATAATAGCAACTAAAACAACTGCTACTGCTGCTCCTATTACTACGACAACAGCAACTACTTTTACTAATTCTACTACCATCATATCCACCAATACTACCACTACTTCTACAACTGCTACTACTACTACTTCTACTACTACTACTACTACTACTACTACTACTACTACTACTACAACTATTACTACTACTACCACCACTATTACCACTACTCCTGCTCTTGCTGCCTCAATTTTTACAACTGCTATATTGTTATGTCACTGCTTCTTCTACTAATTATTACTGCGGAGCTGCATAGATTTAGTTGAAGTGCAAGTATATACCAATAAAACTTTATTCTGTGTCCTATTACACTAAAAATAATTGTAACACTTTTTCTGCAATTGCATGGCTCAGTGCGAGTTAAGAAACATTAGGGGCCTATAGGCCTAAATAACAAGAAGTTTTTTGTAGACCTTAGATAACACAGTGGCTAAGTCTTTCATGCTTAGTGTCAGCCAGACCTCTGTTTGGATTAAACTCGTGGGAGATTGTGAGATTAATTATTTCAAAGCTTATCGCTGGAGCACGGGCCCAGAGGCGCATGGCGTGAGATGAATAAACGTGATAGCGCACTTGCATGGGTGACTCACCAGGTGTACCTCTTCGTAACTTCAATTTTCTTCATCTCGAACATTAAGTTTTTGCATGGTGTTGAAATCAACCATAACAAAGTAACACGATACGAGCGCCCCTTACCCCTTCCTGAGTTTTAGAGAATAGGTGCAACGTAAAATCCGTCATGACTTGAAGAATCTGCCTGTCTTTTCATCTTATTTTTAACTTTTTTCTTACCCCGACCGCCTCTTGGTTTTACTATGGTTTTCAGTTTCTTTTTTCTGTAGTTCTTACTTTCATTCCCAACCAGTCACACCCACTTTTCTGTCGTTATGACATTCAACTTTGTTGTGATAAATGTCGAAATTAAGCTGACTGCCGTGTTTAAACTTTTTGAGTGACAGTATGATCTGCGTGAACAAGCTTGCACAGGGTGTAGGCTAAGGAGCAAAGCACAGTCATGTATTTTTTCTGGCCCCTCTCTGACTAATGTCATCAAACGGGACACATCTTTACCATCTACATACCGTTACGAAATCACCTGTATGGCATAGATCCTACAGGATGCTAGAGAAAATGACATGTTGACGTGAATGGACATAGCTGGTCCTCTGGCTGACGGTTTTGGACACCTCCTTGTCACGTAAACCGAAGATCTAACAGATTCGGGTGTTTAATCACAGTCTCTGTCAGACACTGCAGTTCTTGGTCTGATCTTGCTCACAAACACGTACATTTTCTCTGTACCTTCCTGTCCTTGACTTTTTCATCCTCATGCTTCCTTGCTTCACTCTCTCTCTCTCTTTCTCTTTGTCTGCCTGTCTGCCTGTCTGTCTCTTTCTCTTTTACAAAACAGCTTTTTTTTTAGTTACGCCCTTCCATATCACATCAGCATCTCGTTGACTCAGCAAACACACAGCTTTCTAGCTTCTCACCTCCGCCTCTTTCCTCGTGCACGTGTGATTGTGTGATAGTGAGCTTTCTAAAAAATCAGCACATCAAAACAATAACAGTCAAAGTTCAGGTATTGAATAGAACAAAAAAAATAATACAAACAAAAGGAGACCATAGCAGCATGGCCTTGGCTCTTCATATTACATACCACTATTCAGACATTACCTGTAGATACACGGTCCGTGATGAAAGCAAGCCCGTTTTACCCCTAGTTTTCGTTAAAATTATCTTTTCGCCTCCCTGCGTTAAAAAAAGCATCTCATAGATCTCTTTATCTTTTCTTGTCTTCCTTGAAAATTTTGCCCCGCCGACGCCTCTTTTTTCCATGTTCACACTTTTAACTGATTCTCCTTTAATTTATTGTTGAAAACATTTTCTTTTCTTTCGGACTTCTACCAGGCTGTATGTCAGATTGCTTCATATTCCTGTCTAAAAAAAAACATGTATACCACTCTTTCTGCTTTGTCTCTATCTGTATCAATGCGCAGGAAAGTCTTGTCCGGTGGTAAGATTTCCATGCGATACAACAATGCTTACGTTTTGTCTGTTCCATACCATTCTTCGGAGGAACATTTTTCAAATTCATCTTACAAGAATTTAAGTTAAAGTTGAACGTTTATTGAACCTATACTGTCTGAACGCTCGAATGATCCAAGTATTAAGACTTATGTCATAGCTTTATGTTTACCCCTAGTCCTTATTGTAACTATAAGACGCTAAAAGTTCCAATCTTTTAGACACTCATTTTCCGTTCCTTCTGATCGTTTTATATCTTTTCTGTACACCTGCGATAATTACTGATCCAGTGAACCGGGTTAGTTTTACTTTCTTTTTTTTTAATACCTTAATTGAGACCTCTTTTCATCTTTGTAGGTGTTTTATTCAGGGCGTTCCAGTGTCTTCTTTTATCAAAATATAATATTTAGATTTGAGTTCACAGGTCGCTGTAAGCCATGATTTTAGCCTCTTTTAATTGTACTTAATTGCCTCTATGTCTGTCTTTCTCTATCATTTTCTCCTCTACTTCCTATACTCTCTGTTCCCCCCCCCCCCCCCAACCAGGCACATAACTACTCACTCTCATTGTATCTAGCTAAGCTGGCGGTGCCGGCAGGCTGTATGCAGCGTCTGACCTTTAGCTCGTGCTGTCATGGGGAGTCGGCAAAACCAAGCAAGACAAGAGATTACCGCAATCTCTGCTCTTCACACTGCCCCTTCTATCTCTGCATTTTTTCTGCCTCGTGATTACGTCATCAAAATGTATGTATATCTGAGCACCATGTTGTTAAAAGCTCAGTGGCAGGCAAAGGGAATTCCCTATTTTTTTTATTCTTCTTAGTCTGTTGTGTAATCAGCTAATTGGGGTCCATGAATCCAGGTAGGTCCGGTTTTTTTTATGTAACCCTGCTTGTCTGAGACATCCCCGCACAGCGGGAAACAACGCTTAGGAGACTTAAAAATAGCACAGAGGCCATTAGGTCAACTGGTATAATGCGTTACCTTGCTAATGCACCGTGACAGAGAAAATAACATACTTTTTATCCTCTTAACAAAGCAGTGGTTATTTTGACGTTATCTATTCTTTCGGCGAGAAAAAAAAGGCTCTGTGATAGGATGTTCTGCTGCTATGAACAGCTTGATGAAGTTAAAGTGCTTTCTCTTTCTTTTTGAACAGGAAATAAGTGTAATTTTGCGTTTTAGAAAAAAAGTTTTATTTCACTCCATCGTGAGTGAACAAAGCATGCAAAACGATGTACCGATTTGACCTGTGTGCTCCAACCAGACCGCCGCGAAAACAAATAGTCTACCCGATGCCTGCGCCTGTCTTTGTAGGTCAATGAGATAGTAATCTCAAGTAGCTCTCTTACAATGAAAACTCTCGCCAGTGTTCAGTTCAATCTTAAACTGGAACTTCTTTTATTCTTTTTGTGAGGTTTAACTTTAAGTTTTGTAGATGTGGACTTGATTCATTGTGTGTCTCTATAATTAGTTATAGTTTGTTCATGCTTTTAAGAGACATTGGTCATATACGTGTGCTTAAATATTTATCCCATTGGTTTGATGAGGCAGATTGGACTATATAGACACAATGGATAAAACGGTGCTTAGACTAACCTAGTTTGGATATGACAGAAGAAACGAACCTACCGTTTGTATCCAAGGATAACTTTTGTTCCAAGTACATGTATTTGGTGGTAAAGGGATTTCATGAGCTGACCTTTCCACTGAACTTCCTGTGTCGAAACCTGAGCAACGTGAACATCGGAAGATGAAAAGAGCAAAGAAACGCCGGGCGGCGTCTGCTTCTTCCCTTCAAACGTCTGGCAAACCTACAGGGAGAGCAAGTCTCCCAAGTCACCAGAAGGACAGCGCTAGTGCCAGGAAAGGTGGCTCTCTGCACTCCACCGACGATCTCCAATGTCCTAATGGGCGCGTTCCTTTACATCCCGCAATACCCAGTAAAGAAAAAGAGGATCTTTTGGTAGGGAAAAATTTGGACAAGCGAGGGCAACCTCTTTCTTACCATGGTGGTACGGAAATAACGAAAAGTCCTAAAAGCCCTGAGCCTGGCAGTCTAAACGGGATGTCCATGGAACAAGATGGCCTCTGTCCAGGGAGATTACGGAGCGGGCCGCCCCACCTCCAGCAAACATTGCTGGCCAGTGTTGTGGACGAGCTGGAGAGAGTCTCACGCCACTCACTCAACTGGGACGAGTTCTTTGGTAAGATTTGACTCTTTCTTTAACCACAGCCCAGTCGTAGCATGTAGGTGGTTTAAGTAATTAGATTGTGGGACACTGAGTATCCCAAATCAATACGATTGCAAGAACACCAAGTCTTGATGGTGGTTGAATGTGCTTCGAAAGATTGAGATGGAGGATAGCCATCGAAATGGTAGTAGGAGTCATGGCCTCCCTCCCCTAAGCCCACCTTACCAAATCATCAGAGGATGTTGCGTCCATTACGGTCATGACCCACATTGACTCATTAATACTCATTTTTATGTAGCTTCTGTCCTGATTTGTGATTCGAGAGTTGTACTTCCTAAATTAAAAGAATTTTGCCATATATTCATTTTTAGAGGCGGTATTAAGCTCTCTTCTGATACATGGAGAGGCAATTCGTCACAACCACAACGCAATGTGGCGGATTCCAAGCTCTGTCTTCTTAAAAATTCGCAATACTGATTGGGAGTTTTGTGGTTGAAAAGGCCGAGATCTCTATAGCACAAACCTCCTAAAACAGATTAGTGAACAGAGCTCAGTTTTGCTAAAGGCGAGTAGATAAGATAATAAAAAAAAACAAAAGCGAAGAACAAAAAACCAACAAAAAAACAAATCCACGTGATCTTTTTTATTGTTTCATATATTAACCTGAATTACTTAGACAGAATTTGATTTATATTGCTTTCATCATGGGACTGCCACTGTTAATGTATGGAGGAAATTTTAAAAATCACCTTGACCTTGCCGAGCAGAATTAGCCAAGAGGTCGCGGGTTCGAAACACAGCCGAGCACAGTCCGGGCCCCTACTGGTTGGGTCGGTGTCAGTATAATGTGACCGGCTGAGGCTAAGTCATGGTATCCCCGCTAGTCTCTGGTTGGCAGCCCGTAAAATTGTCATTGGGACCCAAGCCCTGAGAGCACTTTTGAAGTGGAATTGGGCTTGTAAAAATACCCTTCAATCAATCATGCCGAGCAGAATGAGGGAAAATTCACGATTTTATTTCCGACAGTCTTCGTATAGTATGATAGACCTTTAAGTGCACATTTTCCCAGTGCAAAATTGAAATGAAAAACGTGACATTAAATCCCGACGGGAGGGCCAAAACTTAATTAGAAGAGAGGATTAAGATGCAAAGAGTCACGCAACCTGTAGGCCTACATGATGTAAGTTGTGATAGAAAATGAAAAAGGAAAACAGAAAGCTTAAAGTTGTCTTGTTTAAGAAGTGGCTCAAACACATTATATTGTGACTAGCGGACGGGAAAAGAACAAAGGATAATATCTGAGGGGTTGATAAGTTTGAAGATAGAAGAGGTGAAATATGGGGGAGGAATGTTTGGGTATACTGGTTACAAACACAGGAAAAAGAGAAAACTGGAAGAAAGCTAAAAAGAATAATATTCTAAAATGTTTCGTGACAAGTTATTCTCCCAGCATGAATAATTTTAGCGTAGCATCAAAGTAGTTCTTTGGTAATTAAACACACAAAGCTAATATAATCATGTTTCGGGGGCGGAAAATTGATACAAGGGCAGGCCTTGAATTGCTTTCCTTTAAAATGTCTCATAGTGATTACAGCCGCAAGATAAAGTCCTAAGCTAATGCTGTGTATTTAGATAAGGAAAAAACTAGCCTAGATCTAGGTTTTTTTCAAAGTTCACTTCACTAATGCAAGGCCATAACGTCATTGTTTGATAGGAAACCAAAGAGATAATAGGACGTGTGTCTGTGCATTAAGGTCTCCTATTTTTATATGTCTGGGCTTCTCTCCTTGCCTATCCATTCCTTGATGTCAAGGTAATTTCAATGAGCCTCCATGTCACTCTATTACGAAGCTTTAGCGTAAAATTACAATGCAGTATTTGCATTACTATTGCACAAAGCTGAATCTTTTTGTGTGGTCTTTTCTTCTTCTTGCGCGTACGCAGACAGAATTTAGGACTCACTTTCTATCAAGCCAGTCAAGGTGAATTCATGACTTGCCTCTCCTGATCAAGGTGGCATGTTAGAAGCTCAAAGCCCAAATCTAGTGTTTGTGTTCTATCTATAAATCTATTAGGGTGCCCTCAACCTAATTTGTTTTCTTCTTGTTCTCTTCTTTCTCTTTCGAGCCATGTTACATTGAGCAACAAAAGTCCAAATCTTAGCCCTGTTTTCATCTGTATCAGTGTATGTCAGTTTATGTTTCATGCGTATGTACCTGTCTTTAAGACATACCCACACACCACACACTCTGCCTTTTCACAATCATTATCTCTTTCATTTTCTTCCTACACTGAGTTAAAAAGACCAACATTGGAGGGCAGGCACAAATTCTAATTGCGCATGGCACCCAATTCTTTTTTATAGTTTATATCCAGAGACTTTGCGGATGTATTGTGAGACAAACTCTTGATTTATTTTACTGCTTTACATTCACAACAAAAGAATATATATAAGGAATTAAAATTTTCGCCTTGAGAACAAACAAATGAACAGGAAAATTAACGTTTCTTCAGTTCCGTTAGGTCACCACTCACTTTATTTCGCGCATGGACCCATACAAATTTAATAATGAAAGCCTCTTTTCTCTAGGTCAAAATATATGGTTTCGTTAAAATGTCACTTTTGTTATACTGAGCAACGACATGCTTGACACTGGGTCATACTTAACTTTTATACCTAGCTTTTTAGCAAACACAATTAGTTCACGATAAAATGAACTAACAACATTTTGAGCTATAAGCATAAGTTGTTTTTTGGGGGGAGGTGTGGGAGGGGGGAATCCAGACTAACAATACCTGGAAAAGTTCAGGTCCTAAACCAGAAAGTTTTAAATGTATTTTGTTTATGTTTGATACCGGTATTTTAAATGCGCTCCGATCAACTACCTTCAGTCATATTTTGAGGTCTGAAAATTTATGTGATGACCATGAAATTTGCCAAATTCATGTTTTTAATTTTATTGTAGCAAAACCAGAGGCTGTATGGTATTAAGCCATGTGATGTTAGGGTTACAAGAAAGATGCGCCGGTACGATGACATTTGGCTCGCAGCGATTTATACTAATCCTGTAACCTTTCCGCACAAACACAGCCTTTAATATTGCCCGTTTTTCGCTGTGAGCTGCCCTAATTGTTGGGAATGTTACAAACATAAAAGTAATTATGGCATTCCATGGCCGCGGCGCTCCTGACCTTCTCACATAAGTAAACATAATCCATCTTGCTTCCTCAGTGGCTCATCAGCTCGCTGTGGATGTTTATCGTGTTTTCTCTTATCATTGATTTATTATGTTTTGTGTTTTTTCAGCCATTCTCTGTGGCGCAGTTCAGTTTTCTCCGCCGACGTGCCGCAAATTCCTACAGTAGCTAATTTAATTTTTTAATTGCTTACCTTCACTTCATCATATCATGCTTGTTACTACCTAAAGAAACCATGGTAGAAATGTTTAATCTAATAATGCAAGTGTGTAAGCTCAAACCTTCTCTCATCTCAGTTTTTGTTTGTTGAGAACTCGGTTTGAACTAATGTTTGACTCTCTTGTATGAAAACATGGACTGCCCTTTTGTAGAATGTACCTAAGCGCTAATGGAAAAACGTTTTATCTTCTTCTTTTAATCTGATATATTTAACTCTGTCTTGTGATCTACTCATATGAATGACTTTATCATTTAATATAACCAGAATCTTAAAATGAAAAATAATTACCTATGTTGATCTTTGCTATCTTGGCTATCCCTCATGCTAAAAATATAGCCTTTTAAGATTTTGAAATGAGGTCTTCATTTTTTTACAGTTTTTAAAGTTGCGTATTTAAAACACGGTCTGTTTAAAGAAGTACCATCGTGTGGAAAAAAAAAGATTACTAAAATGTAGTTGTGAGAGCACTATCTTTTAACCTTTGGTTTTTGTTTTAAGACAAGAAAATCTTTTCTGTCATCACTTATTTCGAGACTTTTGTCATCGTCAAAGAGCAATCACGCGGTCAACAGAAGCCTTCCTATCTCTTTGCAACACACCGAGCAAGCCTAAAATTTCTTTTAACCTTGACCCCGCGTGATCTTAAAATTCAGAGTTATCGAACATCCTGTTGACATGCAACACACACAAAACAAAACAAAACAAAATCAATTTTGCGTTAACATGTTCTTAGTTTATTAACAGTGGGAACTCTATTTTTCCTACCCTAGAGTTACTCTCATCTATCTTTCTTGTTCATTATCTTATGCCCTTCGTCTGTGAAATTTTAGGTGTAACCTACCATTGAAAGAACAGCACAGGGCTCTTATATAGTCTATGACCCAGGTCGTTTGACTTCGAGCCAAGCCTTTCAATTGTAAACACATCAGTTCATACCGGTTTTATCTATCTATATCATTTAGCTTTCTAGAAAAGCAAGGACAAAGAAAGGTATTGACATCGCAATATGGGTAAAACGCGACATATGCTGAGCTAGCCTGCACCATATTGGCACACAATGAACAGCAATTTAGATATTTTATCAACGACAGCTTCCTTCTTTCAAAGGGAAGGGCATATTCAAATTGATTTAAACATTATTTTGATATTCTAATTTTTCAGGTTCATCGCTAGACCTGGCGCCCTCACTGCTCGACCTTTATGATGGAATCATTGCCTCGGCCTCGAAGGAACAAGAAAGTTTTACTAAAGAAGGCAACGATAGACGGAAAGACAACAAACAGGTTGTTGTAGATAGTGACCTGAGTAATGGCACTTCATCAAAAAGTGGCACCTCCTCCAGCCATCATCGCACCTCTTCAGCCAATTCTACGTCTTCAAACATACATCTTCATCAAACTTCCGCTATACACAAGCGCACAGGGAGTGGTGGCAAGCAGCAGCTTCCCTCTCTGAGCGAGCCACCCGACCGACCCGTTTCAATGGCTGAGGCTGAAGTGCTGGCGTCATCTAGCGGCGATAGGGGTTCAGAGGTCAGAACTGACAAAGAAGCGCAACGCAAAAAACAGCGTCCATTAAGCTTAAGCACGGGGACGGTGCCTTCTTTACCTCCGCCTGGCTTTTTATTGTCTTCCTTGAGGCAAAAACAGATAAATGCAAGAGGCGGTAGAGCTATAAACAATATTAATGAAGACATGATTCCAGAGAACAGCAGCGACGATGTCTCAGAAGTTAGCTCGACAAGCCTTGGCGGATGCCGAGGACTCTGCACCAAAGCTCAGGCTGAGGGTGTCACACCCACACAACGAGCGATGCCTTCAAGTGTCACCCTTGTCTCTGAGTCTCGGAACAGTGTAGACAGCGGTTGTGTTTTACAGCCTGATGGTATCTTTAACCAAACCAAAGGTAAAGATACGAAAGGGACCTCTGAACGATCCAGCAAATTTGCTGTTAGTTTAAATGTCAACGAGAACGGGGAAAATTTTGAAACAAACAAAACTTCTTGCAGCTGCTATTTATATGATAATACGAGTCTTTCAAGCTCCGACACGGCTGGAAGTGGTAGCCTGAGCTATAGGGATGAGGTGGATTCCAGCACGTCTTCAATAAGAGACGGGGGGTCGGTTCCTCTCTTGGTCCCACTGTCTTCCTCTTCGTCATCGTCCTCCTCGTCACTAACTCCAGCTAATGAGAAAAGTGGCGGACATGGTTTTAGAAGTAAGGACATTATCAATGCCCGCCGCAGCATCACAGGATTACCGAACTCAGTCTCAGAGGGCTTTCTCAGCTCATCACCATCCTCCTCGTCCTCAACCAGGCGGTATAATACCACTCAGCATCACTCTCCTTCTAGTCTGCCCCTTGGCCACCACTATCCAAACTACCAGCCTCTTGACGAACGGCTGGCAACGTCCCCTGAAGCGTCATCAAAATACCTTGGCTTTTTCTCTCCTGCAAACGATTCCGGCCTTGCAACGGATCATCAGGCCTCCATGTCTTCCACCCCAGGCTCTCGGTTATCCGGTCCCGTACCATCACCTTGGAGTAATAGCAGCAGCACCACAATTGGCACGGATGATTCTGAAAGTCCAGATTCAAGAACCAACAAGAGCGGCAATGTTGGGGCTCGTCGTTCAAGCAGCTTCTCCAAGACGGAGGCCAGAAAGCGGTTCTTCACTAATTACGAGGAGCATATGCGTCAGTTGGAGAAGGAGCAGGAAGGGCAGGAAAAACAGCTTCCTAATTCGGATATAGCACAGGAAGAGATAGAACAGAGATCAGTAACATTTTCACGCATCATGCCGGAACAAAACAGTCCAGAGCCTCAACCCCAGCCGTCAGCGGATATTACACTGCATGGACCACCGTCAGAAGTCAGGAAGAACTGTGAAATTAAAAGCCAAGAGCATAAAGAACTTATCGAAAACCATGTATCGTCAGAGCCTAAATCAGAAAATCAAACACCATCTCCACAAGGAACATCGCCACAATCTCTCACCGCTTCCTCATCAACAAAATCCTCATCATCTAAGGCTCAGTCTCCACCCACATCACCTACATTTTCGTCTTCCTCCTCCACTGGGAACCGGGTATCGACTTCAGGACACTCAAAGAACGCAAGAAAACGAGAAACGAGCTCTACCTCAGGAGATGGTAAGACGGCAGGTACAGGCTATGTGAGTTATGTACAAAGGGTCGTGGCGGAAATCCTGGAGTCTGAGAGAACATACATCGCAAGCCTGAAGGACATCATTGAGGTAGGTTTTAACGCTGTTATTGTCTTAGTGTTGCTAACAATAACTTAACATTTTAATCATGTGTACTACAGACTATCCGTACTTAAATATGATTGAAGAATGTTCGCATTATCGCTTTCAATGACTGTTATAATCTGCAAAATGTTGGTTTGATATTTCGTTATCTTAACAAAAATGAAGAGACGAAATTGAGAAGCGTGAAAAAGCTGCTCTGAATTAATTTGTAACACTTATTCGGTGTTTATTAAATCATGAATGAGCTCTTTTTTAATTGACTGGAATTTCAAGTATGCATAACGCGATGCGGATAAAGCCCATTATTAAACAACAGAACAGAGCCAAGTATTTAAGGCCTAATCTATAAAAAGTTTTGAAATTTATGAGTGTCTTTATCTCACTGGTATTTCTCATAACTAGGCAGATGAACGATCCCAAAATTTCATGTCAGTAACTACACCCACACTTCACAATCATTCACTATGCTGAGGGTCTTTTCACGAGGACAGATAAAATGTCTCATCTTTGCTAAGAAGAGCAAAGTTTTACAGGTCAACTTTTGGTTTGGAAAAAAACCTCAATTGTTTTCAATCCCGCTAGATTCAATAACACCATAGGGAGTTTATGTTAAATCCATAACAATCTTCATCAAGTGCAATAGTACTTTTCCGTTTCCTTTTAATAAAGATATGTTAGGGCCTGCTTGTAGACCGACGCCTTGGTTACCTAATTTAACACAGCAGCAACACGTCCTAATAATAGTATTCTCATACTCTACCGGCATAAATCAACACACGTGTCTGTATCCACACCTGCAGACCTTTAACTTGCCGTAGCCCGTTGTCCCTGTAATGCAAATGGTAAAAAATACACACGCATTGACTAATACTCGCCACGTCTTTACTGTCTGTAAGTCACATTTGGACATTCGAAAAGATAGATGAGGATACGAGTCCTCACAGAGAAGCAAAAACTAGCATGGAAGGAAGAAAAGGAAACAGGTAAACCTCCTAGATTAAAAAAAAAAACTTGGCAGGCCAAAGTGACAAAGGTGTGTTCTGCGTAACCCTCAACCAATCTTTGTTACTCGTTTATATACAAAGCGGCTCCAATAGGCCGGTATTTTTACTTTCTTCTAGATCGATTAAAGATAATCAAAGAAACTGTAGAAAAACAGATAGCCAAAGAAAAAAAAGAAGAGACGAGCGCTGTGTGCTTTATTCTACTAGCAAACAATGTCATTTTTACGCGTAACTATGCGCTTCTTGGTAAACATTGCACAAGCCATAACACTGTTTATAGCGCCTCATAAGATTTGCGACAGCCTTGGACCAAGTAATGCACCTCTGGAAGTTTAAATAGAGAAGCGAGTTCAGCGCGTCACTGTAGGCACTTCAACATGCCTTATCACAGCCTAACCAATGCATGTATTTTACACTTTTTTTTCGTTGTCAAGATTCTTATATAAATGACTAGAATTCTGTGGCCGTTGTAAGTAGATACCACAGGGATATGTGTTTGTAACTCTCGCGCAAGAATTATGATCTCTTTCAAAACCGTGACCTATTTGAAAACGATGACATATTAAAGGTTGTTCCTTCATACCACCAATGTCTATGTAAGGCTTTATCCAACAGTAAATGAAAAGATAAACAAACAACTTACACTAACAACTCCTCGTTCGCTTTCCTCAACCTGTTACACAAACAATTGTTTAAAGTAAAAATTACGAGTCTTTAAAGTGCTTATCTATACAATAATATTTTCCGATTCAAGAGCAAATTTTCAAGATCTGTGGTTAGGGGTCGTTCACAAACCATGTGGACAGATTTTGCCCATTTTCAGCCCCACCCCCTCTCCCCCCTGCGGACAGGTGTGGACAAAAATTAATGGCTCTACCACTCCTCTGTTCCATAATCCCACTGATGTTTATCTACCATCATCAGTTGCATGTAAAGTGACAAAATCATTAAATTCTAAATGATTAAATTCAATTCTTACAGCACCGTTTTTATCCACAATAGTTCACATTAATTTGT
>BMAT01012698.1:237034-265885 GCA_019649035.1 Elysia marginata
CCTCCCTCCCCCCTCGCTGTCCACATGGTTTGTGAACGGCCCCTATTTGTAAATTTGAATTGGGTACCTAATTCCATGTACTTTAAACAATCACCTTTCTATTTAACCTAATTTTACTGTGGTGCTATCATTATTTGCTAATTTGAAGACTTGTATCGTCTTTCTCGATGTCACAGGGCTACCTAGAACCGATGGAGAAGATTCTGGGCTCCACAGATGCACGGGAAGATCTATCTTGCCTTTTTGGAAACATCAGAGAAATATTCCAATTTGGGTGGTATGTTCCAGTTTTCTATCAAATTTTATATACATATATTCATTTTCTCTCAAGTGGAATCCACGAAGTTAGGGAAGGTATTGAACCTCGCCCAGGACATAAGTGAATAGAAGAAGTTTGTAGGTGCCATATGCTCTGGAAAGTAAAGGACTATGAATAATTATATCCTACATCAGTCCCTTTAGAAAACATAGAACAAATTCCAATCTATATAAATTGCCTTTATGCAAAACACTACTCACAATTACTTTAATATGGTTTACATTTTACTTTCTTTCTTTTTTTGTCCTCGTATAATTTGAAATGTTCTATGGTCTAGATAGTGATTTTACAAATCGTATCTTAGTAAATATTTCGGTTCCTTCTACGGGTTTGTCATAATTGGCAGTTTAAAATCTAGGTTAGCTATGATCTTTTGTTGTTGGTATTTAGAATATACTTGTAATTTTTTCAGATCTTTGGTCACCATTGTATTTTTTAGAATCGGTACCTTACTTGACTACTGTTAGTTTTCCTGAACATCGCTGTTTTCAAACCAGGCACTCATTTAGTAGAGGAAGGAAGGACAATTATTGTTTTGTTTTTTCTCGCCGTTTTAACGCGGTGAGGCAGTAGAAAGCGAGATTTTTACTCTGTTTAAATTAGAAGGATGGGTCAACGTTTCGCCGCAATGACGTCACAGCTCTATTCATACTTGTGGACAAATGGTATCATCGCTTCGTCGTAAATTGAATTCGAATACAGCTGTTAAGAATGCAATACATTTATTGTGAGTGTCTCTTTTTTCTTTCGCCATGCATTGTGTTTTCTCAAATAGGATCAACAAGATGCATGTAACCTCTGCTCAACTAGGTGGAAATAGGGCTTATAATAGGATGGGATTATTTTGCCTATTTAGAGATAGAAGTGTGATGTCTCTGTTAAAACATCGGTGTAAGATTTAAATGTTCATAGTGTAGGATAAAATCAAAAGTCTTAAAAAAACGTTCGCGTTGCTTGATAGGATAGGGACTGGGTTTTTTTTTTGGACAATCTATTGCATAACATAACGTAATGCGTTATTTCATCGCTTATCGTTGTGAGAGTAGTACATCTAGCTAGCGGGTTCTGTCAGAACAACTTTCTTACCATTGGCACGGAGGGCGCGTTTACAGTTTTTTTTTGTTCATGAGCGTTTACATATGATAATGGGTCTTCTATAATCTGAATGTTGTCTAAGTTTCGAATTTGATTTGTGGAGAAACGATCTTCAGTTTTTGGAAAGATAGCTTCTGACGTGTGATTTGTGACGAAACGTGACGCATATTACGGTAACAAAATGCCCTTTCGTAGCTTACTAAAGGTTCTTTTTATAATCTAGCGTAGTTAAGTGGAGTTTTACGCTTATATAAATATAAGTCTTTCTATGGAGGGTTGGAATATATTTTGTTTTATCACCATTCAGTGAATTTCTGGCGGATCTTGAGGTAACATCACTTGACCCTGTGAAAGTGGCTGAATGCTTTGTAAAGCATAACAAAGGTTTCGTTATCTACACTGACTACTGCACAAACTACCCAAGGTGAGAGTCTGACCATTTTATACTTTTTCTAGCCAAAATTAGGCCTAAGAAGGGTAAGAATAGTTAAATTTTCTTAGCAGTTTATCATTTTATCCTATTTTTCTGTTTTATCTTATTTTCATTTCCTCTGCAATAAAGCCGGTTTAAAAATGAAATAAAACTGTTTTCCATTTTTACAACTGCAGACTTTTTCATTGAAGTTTGAAGTTCAGGACATCAAAGCCATTTTCGCGACTTTGAGCATTTTGTATCTCAAAGTTTTGTAAAATATAAGGATAACCACACCTTCTTTGGTTTTTACACAAAATGAGAATTTTTTGTCACCCGTGGAGTTTCCGACGATTTTAATTTTTTTTTATGTCCCGAGGGAGGCGTGGGCTTCTGTATACATTTAGAAATCTTCTATCTTACTTGTTGTTAACAACAAATAATGGCTCTTGTTTTGTTATCTTTTTACCTTCACAAAAGATCTCGAATTTCTGACCCTAGGCCACTAAAAGCCTCCATTTCTTTGCAATGTAGACCAAAGAAATAGGCATACCAAACGATGCGAAACACGATTACAACGGATTAGCAGAACCTCATGCAACGGCGCTAGCTGCGAACAAGTTTATTAAAAACTAAAATTAAAACCTCAACTATTTCCTCTCGTCATACTGCACAGACTGTTATGATAAGTGGATTCTTCGCGGTTTGTTATCCAACAAACTCGGTTTCCTGTCATTCCCCCTACAAGTCCTTGAAGATAACAGTAATTGCATTAATTGCGCCCGATAATGCAATGTCACATCAATGGAAATACCTGTTTTTTTTCCTTTGTGATATCTTTGTGCGCCCTTTTGTTTGAATGACTCAAGGTTTCTTGTGTTGTATTTTTCAACGAGCTCTCGTATTTGCAGGGTTTTCCCTCGTTATGTCTTTCTTCCTATGTGCAGTTTATTTCTGCATTTGTTGATGTGTAAAAACCACATTGCACTTGCTTTTTAACAACCATGCCATCGGCATATTTAGCACATTTGATAAAAGCAGCATGATTTCTATTTTTATAATGAGATACCGACATTTATGTCCGCAACGGCTACCCCAATCGGTTCTGATGATCCCTGTGGCATTCCATAGCGAAAAAAAATTTCAACCTTTTTGTGTTGGGCAAACAACTTTAGCTGAAATATAATTTCCATAATACGCAGACTAACGCAGATGGACAAGGAAAATCCTTTTTGAGCCTCTTAAGAACAAATTTAGACCCCAGTGGAATCCTGTGACTGCACCGGCTATACCATGCATGATTAAAGCACTGCAATTCCAGAGAGCCATGGTCAACAGTATTGCAATTGTTTAGATTGATATTTGGTTCCTGTTCTGGAATTCGAATTTACAACTTGTGTTCCACATATTTAGCTGTCGAGGGGAGGGGAAAGTTATTTGGCGAATAGAATAGGTTGAAGCACACTTTTATTTTCACTACCATGGCGTCATCTTGCTTGAAGTGACTTTAACAGCTAAGTTGTTTTTCCTTTAGAATGAGAAAGAATTTAAATGTTTATGCTACGCTGTCCTCATGAAAAGTCGTAAATGTTATTGCTACGGTACTTGACTATGTCCCAGAGCTGTGGAGGTTCTGACTCGGTTCATGCAGCACCCGGAACTGAGCGAGCTGTGTAAAGAGAGGCAACTCGCATTGGGCCACGGTCTGCCCTTGGGGGCCTATCTATTGCGACCTGTCCAGAGGATCCTCAAATATCATTTGTTATTGCAGGTAAGTGATACTTTTGGCAATGGAAATATATAAATATAACGATGATCATAATGCTGTAAAAACCAAGTTTGTTTGGGTGATTGCCATACCTTTAATTAAAATCACATGCACAATTATAGTGATGAAGGTGGCAATGATGTTGTAGGGCCTAGTGATAATAATGGTATTGATTTGTAAATCGCTGAAATTAATTTTGCTGCTATGAATCTACCAAATGATTTACCGAAAAGGTTAAAGTTGATAATGTTTATATGATGTAGTTTTTAACCTATCAATGCACTGCCTTAAACTCGCTGATAATGTTCCAGAACATCGTGAAAAACTGCGAAAAAGAGAATGGAAGCAGCGGAGGCCGATCTGACCGAGGATCAACATCCAGCACTGTTTCCACCAGTTCTACATCTGGTTCCGGTTCAGGCAGCGCTTCCGGTTCTTCGACCATCTTGGAGCAAGCCTTCCAGCATATGACCCACATGGCAAGTCACATCAACGAGATGAAACGCAAGCACGAGCATGCCGTGAGGATTCAGGAAATTCAGAGTCAGCTGGAGGACTATGTTGGCGAGGATCTTACACGTCTGGGGGATCTGGTGCTGGAGGTAAAAAAAATATCTGTATTGGTAAATCAATGCATTCTAAGAAAAACAGCTCGGTTTATGTTACATGAAAGCTATTTCTTGTACCGGCCTTCACAAAAGTATATGCGAAAAGAACAATGAGAAAATATCTAGTTTTTCTCTGACATAGACGTATATTTGCACAGGTGCAAAAAAACTTTGCTGCCAAATTTTTACCGGGTACCTGTAATTAAGTTGAGGTGAACAAAACCAAATATCTGCTTCCCGATTTTGTCCAGTATTATTATTTTCAATAGTCAGTGATGCAAGTTTGAAATGGATGGAATGTGAGTTTAATAGATTATTTTCGTAAATGCGCTAATGTTGAGTCACATTTCAGCAAAATGGGTCCTTAGGCATTTATTGCTAATTCATACTGTGAGGAGTGAGTATTTCTCCTTCACTTTATCTTGTAAAAATGGTTTGGTTGACGAATGCTCAAATGACATGCAAAAGGTTTAAGCAGTTCTATCATGTTTTTTTAGTAGATCTTTCAGCAAAAAAAAAACTTAAAAAAAGCTGCAGTGGTTGCTAAATGATATTTACACGCAGCTTATTAAATTTAATTTTGGAAAGAACTTAGCCAATGTTAGAGAAGAGAACCAATCACTACAGGTTTACATTGAACTAACTTAATCTCTCTTTTCCCCAGAGTACATTTCGGGTGTATGGAGCGAAGGCATCGCGGCAAGTGTTTCTCTTTGAGCGTGGACTTCTTATCAGCAAGAAGAAAGAAGGGGGGATGCTCAGCTGCAAGACTTTCATCAGGGTGAGCACTAACGTTACAACTTGCTCTCTCATTACGTAGCGCTTGAAAAAAAGATACCTTAGGTCTGTACCTTACATGAAGTATTATTTTTATACCATAATACCGTACGATGCAGCCAATATAGCCTAAGTTAGACTTAGGCAAAATGGAGTACACACATTTTAGACACACCATCATTGGATGATTTTTCTTAAAAAAGCACCAGATTAATTTTTTTATAATCAATAATTTGATTTTTTTCTTAACAAATCACTTACTCAGACAATTACTTCACTTTGATTTTCTCCATTTGGTTAAAGCTGAGCCACGCAAAGTTGGTACCACTGTGATGAAATTTCTTCATACACTCACTTTAGTTTATTATTTCTAAAAAGACTTCTGTACTTAATGTTTGTTGCTTGAAGCGTACTCATTTTTTGTGTACTATAAACATGTAATTCTGTCCATGGAAAAACCACATTTGAATTACATCATAAAATTACAACTGTTATTGTGTTCTAATTCCAGTGCTCCAACCTGATGCTGGTGGAGGTGATCCCTAATGAACCTCTGAGCTTCCATACAATTCCCTTTGATAATCCGCGGGCACAGTACACTCTGCAGGTAAAGCAAAAGATGTCTTTTTCCTGAAGTGTATTATCTGCTCTTACTTTTTTGGTTTTTTTTTCTCTGAAAATATCTTATAAATAACACATTTGCAACAGGGTGAAGGGGATAATTTATTGATGTCCTTATAGGACTCAAGAGCGTCTTAATTTTTTTCATGAACACATTTTTTGGCTCTATAGACAGGAACGTTTGTGTAAAAAAAAAATTAAAGAGCGTTTTTATATATAGCGCTTTTCCACTAATATGTTCCAAACGCTTTACATGGGTTTTCTGATAGGCCATTACCAACCAAAGTACCTTCTGAACTCACAGAGGGGCAGTAAGTAGAACGCATCACTCTAGCATTCTGACAAGATCTTTCACTGCCTATAGTCGGAAACTCCTTTAGCGCATGAATGAGGCGAATAAATATGTGTAAAAAGCCTTTCTCAAGGACTAAACGTCGACCTGCCGAAAGCAGGACTCGAACCCATGACCTCTCATTTCGAAAGCCGGTGCGTCTACCACTAGTCCACGACGCCACACAGTGTGTAACGGTTAAGTTGCCAGTAAATTATATTATATTTGTCACAATATGGTATTTAAGTTCCATATTTATGAAGTATGCTGTTGTTTCAGGCTAGGAACATGGAGCAAAAGCGCCGCTGGTGTCAGGAGATGAAGCGCCTCATCCTAGAAAGCTACAAGGGAAAAATTCCAGATAACGTGAAGAGCCTAGTGATGCAGCTTGGCAGGAACCACGATGATGGTAAGAGTTCTTTGGCCACAGCTTTTGTCTCAGATTTTTTAAATCCGTTCAAAATATTTTACTGCATTTTCAAGCATTTGCAAAATTTATTGAAATTGGCAAAGACAAAGTTTAATTTAAAAAAAATATAGTGTTTAGAAGTTGGGTTGTTGTACAAAATTTTTGTGCCAGAAGCTTGTTCACCTCAAGACTTGCGGTTTCTTTTACTCTGGGATCTTTTATTATTTTCGATTTATTTTAAAAGTGAAGTAAAAAAAAAGATACAGAAGAGGACAGAAAGACGAAAAGAAAGGTACATGGGGCGTGGTAAAAGGATAGAGAAATGTAGGAGATTCTTGAGGGAAAAAATATCAATCTGAGCATCTGGTGATGTGTATAAGTGTTTGCCAGACAGTTGTTAATGTTATACTACACTATACAACATTCCCTTGTCCTCTCGTTTATCAAACTTTTATTTTATCACCAGACTATGTTACAAAAGAAGCACTGGAGGCAGCCAAAAAGAATCAACACACAGCACCAGAGTACCTGGAGAAAAGACGTTTCCGCAGGAAGTCAGGTCCCAGGCTACCAGGTAACACCTTGAGAATCGTGTAAACTCTCAGCGTTTCTTGCATTCACTAATGGTTCATTTATGTTCAAAACAACTCTTTTAGTTCACCTAAAGTAATGTATACATTCCTGTGGAAAGCCACATTAGTTAAGCTGGTGCTATCTATTTCTAAGAGTAGTTTGTCAGCAACTTGACGTTACTGTGGTAGTCCAAGTCTTACAAAAAAGCCAGTGTATAAGGGATTTTTTCCCCGATCTCTTTTGTTTACAAATAAAAGTAAGAAAAGGTATATAAAACTGCTATCTGTATATGAGGAATTAAACCTTTCTGAATTTTCCTGTTTTCTTTTGTAACAGATTTCAGCCTCTTAAAGCCACAGAGAGCGAAAAAAGGTAGGTCCTGGGGGAAAATATAAGATTTTGATTGTGTTCTGCGAGTCATTACCACCAAGAATTAAAAATGATAAACTATAACTTTTTCAATCTGGATGTTTGTTTTTAGCACTACAAGAAGTCAAGTAATTGTTTTACTTTAAGTTCTCAATTGAATTCCATTTTTTCCTTTGTTGATAAAAAATTGTTTGAAAAAGAACAATGATTGAATTTGTTCAAATTAAGTGAATATGCTGGTTTATCATTTTAAAACTAAAGCTAGCTGCTTGACTTTTATCAACACACAAAAATCACTCTTAAATCCGAAGTGGTTTGTGTGAGAGCAGTTTTAATTAATTTTTTTAAAACTTTTCCTTTGCAGGTGCCAACAATAAAAAGGTAAGAATTTGGCTTTTAAGATATCCACAATACGTTAAACACTTTAATCTGAAATAAAGTTTGCTTTCACTTCAAGGAAATATCACTTAAGAATAAGTGACCTAATATCTCGAAAACATGACCACCTTTATTGTCTCAAGCACTTAAAGAAAATGTCAAAATAATGTAATGGTCTGGTGGTGCGCAGTCGATCAACAAAAAGATGTTGAACGTAAATGAGAGGATATATTTAAGTAAAATTTGAATGATTACTGGTATAACTATGTTTTCATGAAATAGATATCATGTCAAAATCGATACTTTACTCTGATAAGAAAATACCCTATAAACTATAATAATTATAAGCAATATATTAGATTCGAGGGATTGTTTGAAGAAAAATACGGGGATTAAAAAAAATCTTTCAACAGACTTGGAAATTGGTGTAATGAGAAAGGATATTTGTGTAGACAGAATCGTGTGAAGCTTGTAATATGTAGGTTTGAACTGAGGTAAAATGTTTAAAATATCTAGGTGGAGAAAAAAACTTTACGTAAACTACATAAATTGACAGTTTGATCGATATTGAAAGAAATAGGAAAAGGCCAACAGAAGATTTGATGCTAAAGGGTTAAGTTTTTTGCAAAAAATATATGCATGTTTTTCTGTAGGTTTATGCATGAAAGGTTAAAAAAAACTTGTTAGAACGGTCTGTGCCTTGTAGCAACCTCAAGTAATACTAGGCGATTAGTCAAGATGGGGCGGGGTAGTAATGAATTCAATTTTATAAGAGATTTAAATCTACTTTTCCTAAATCTTATGTAACACGTGACACGATTGATTTTTTTTTTTTTTTTTTGGTAATGCTCATTGTTCCATCACCATAATGACATTTGTTTTCTGTCCTAGGGGGATAACAAAGGTGTAGAGATCAGCAAGATATCACCTGAACTTGTACGCAGAGCTGAGAGTAAGTCACCAGATTCTCAACGCAAGTTCCTCATCAAACAGGTAAACAAGTCCGGGTTTTCTTTAAGTAATTCTCCTGAAATGTTCTCTAAGTCAATCAACTAATTAAAAAATTTATCTTTGTCATCATGAAATACTCTTCTATTAACATGAAAACATATATGTGTCCGATTAGACTTCTATGTATAGATGGAAGGGGTATTATGTTTAACATTATCCAAAAAGCAATATAAGAAAAATTGTTTTAATGATTAATTTATAACCAGTAACACAATTGAAAAAGAAATTGATAAAAATCAACGCTCTTTTGAAAAAAAATTGAAGGCTTATATGATAGAAATGTTTTCCTAACCAAAGTCTTTTTTTTTGTCAGTGTTAGTATCAATCTTAAAAGCAATCACAGTTCACCTTTTAGGTTTCCATACTATAAATAACGACTTTTATAGGTATGTATGTTTATTTTTCAGCCATGAGATTTACAAGTAAATAGATACTATACGGACAGATGTTACATTTTGGTATTTCTTGTGTTTTGTCTAGGCTGCAAAGAAAAGAAGTCAAAGCCAGACAGCAAGTCTGCCAACAACTCCTCTCACTGACGTGGCCTACCCAGAGCTGTTTGGTCGAAACAACCCCAACAAGAAAAACAACGGCGATATCCTTGAATCTGACTCTGAAGACACTTCCAGGAAGTCAAAAGCGACAAAGGCTAATACTTCAGAGAAAAAGCGTCAGCGACAAAATCTTCCTGATTCATCGACACTTGGAAACTCTACATCTTCACTGTCATCATTGTCTTCGCATGTTGCAACAGCATTGGTATCTTCTCCAGACTCACTCTCATCATCTCTTAATTCCACTTTACACCATCAAACCGGGTCTGAGCCTAAACTGGATCAGCTACCTCAAGATCGAGAAGGCCATGAGGAAGACCTTGAGGAGAAAGACACCATGGAGAATCAGGTTACTAAGCGTGCGTCTAGTTTCCGCAAGGCTATGAGAGTTCACCCCATCACATCAGCTGACATCAGTGAGCTTGTAGTTCGTTGTGGCGGTGCAGGGTCACTGCATGCATCGCCAAGGAAAGGTTTATCTTCTAGAGTCAAATCAAATGCTACAGACAATCAGGAGGATAGTCATGATGGCAAAAAGAACAAGCAGGGGTCCAATTCTTTAAGTTCTAACTCCATGTCTCCAACCAAAGAGTACACGAACACCAATCTAGTCAAATCTGCTGCTGGTGAAACTGATAATGAAGAGGAAGAAATGCAGGGACTTAGTCCATTCAAGCTTAGTAATGAGGACTTGGAAAATCAAATATCAGAGGTGAGCCGTGCTATTAGTAATGGAAGCTTCCTTTCTTACCAAGACAATGAGCCAGATGAGACATCCAGTGGCATGAAGAATAGTGAAGAAGAAACATCAGTTAAAGAGAAGTCGATGGCTTTAAGATCTGCAAGCCTGCCATTGCTAAATGACTCAGATGATGAAGAAAATTGCTCTGGAAGCAGAGAGTGTCTGGATGATATTTGTACAATCAAAGCTAAGGGTGTTGAAAAATCTATTGGACTTCAAGATACAAGTCCGTCTAGAACACGTCAACAGCACCAGAAATACTCTCACAGTGTGGAGAATATAATTGGAGATCATAAAGGAAATGGAAGAAATACTCAAAGCGGCCGAGGTAGGATGAGCCGACGGGACCTTCAGGATAGGGCTTCTCATTTGAAGAAACAATCTAAACAACACGCGCAAGTTGCAAATGTTAGCTATCCGTGGAAAGAAGAGAAGAAATCAAATAATAATATTCTAGCAACAGATAAAAACTCGAAAACTATTGGAGAACCTTTATCGAATAACGCAGTTCTTCTGAGGAGCAAAGTAAAAGGTTTACGCCTACCAAACACATATAAGCATCTTTCAATGCAGGATTATACTTCCACTTCAGCTCTTAGGAATAAAGCTCTAAAGGACGGGTCCAAAGCTAGGCTTATTGGGTGGAGCAGTGCGGACAAGCTCACCAAAGGGTCTATGACTGACTTAAGTCATCTGTCAGAGGATCCATGGGTGAGAAATACAGACGCTGTACTAAGTCCAGAAGAAAAGCAGAACAATAGCCTTATCTCTGAACGGCAGAGGCATTCGGCAACCCTAAGTAGCAGCTCTAGCGGTGAGGGTAGTAAAGAGAGTCTAGATTGGCTTGTTTATCTCAATCGAAACGCTGGTGGTTGTTCATCCTCATCTATAAATCCACTCTCCTCTCTACCATCTCATATCTCTAATCCTAAATCGTTTGAGTGTGTTGACAAGCACATTTCAACTTCCTTAACAGAGGGTATGAATTTGTCTGGTTCGCCACGATGTCCAGAAATCCACACATCAAAGGGATGGAGCGATGTGCCATATGCTACACCTCCCAGAGCTTTTATGAGTTCTGAGAACATGTACAAATATGGGCAATCAGTAGGAGAGAAACCTTATTCTGATGATAGAAAAAAATTGATGATAACACCTCAGTCTAGTTCGGCTGCAGACCCTCGCTGTGCAAAGATAACATTGGCTAGACCTGTCAAGCTGCAAGAAGGCAGTAATCTCTCAAGATCAAACAGCCTTCCAATAACGTCTTGCCAAGGTCAAGGAATGTCTTATAGTGCTTTGAAATCGCTTTCTAGAAATAGGCACTCATCAACCCAAAACTTTGAAAACCTGTCGGAGCAAGAATCAGCTCAGAAGATGATTGCTGAGATGGAGGAGTATATCAAAGCAGTGACAGAGCCTACTCATGAATCCGGACCTCATCGGTGCTTGCCTCAAAGGTTTCCCACCTCTTTACCAGCAATCACAGTTGAGGAAGAGAGCACTGAAGGTTGCGATGAGGATTACGACACACGACCATCAGGCTCTAACAGGCTGTCCGTGATCTCATCTGTTTCCACTTCATCCTATGAAAGCCAGGGTAGCTGCAGTTCCGACGGAAGTGATGAGGCTGTTGGAGGGTCTTTAGGAACTCTCAAGCACAAACTTCATACCTGGGCCAAGGATTCTTATTTTAGCGAGGAACAAGAGAAAGGAAACAATAGCTCAAGTGATAGCAGCACAATTAATCATGCTTCGGCGCTGGTTTCTGATGACGAATGTGTTGATCCAGAGGCTCGAATATCTAACATGCATTCCAATATAACTGATAACTTAAAAGATGGCAGACGTATAAGTGATGACAAAAACACATTCAAACGTGGCCATGAAACAAAGCAAAACAATTTTCATGACGAAAGGCAGCTAGAGAATGTGCTAAGGGAGCGTAGCCTTGGTTCGTCTTCTCTTGGTTCACGTATGGCAAATGCCTCCAGTCTAGATGATTATGCGGCCTTCCCACTCCACTCTCCTCAAACACATACACATGATACTATGTCTGCTAGTGCAGCTCTTCCTCAGCAGCTCGGTAGTGACGAAACCTGTAGTGATTCTGAAAATTTAGCTTTGCCTTTTGCCGAGAGAAAAACAATACAGAATGCTGTTGGAATAGAAAACTCTAGATGTGATTCCAGCATACTTAGCAACATCAGTGGCAGGGTCAGTTTGAGTGTTAGCGATGTTAATAGTTCCGTGAACAAAGACATTGCCAGTCAGAGTAAAGGCTGTCCTTCTTTGCTTTCTCCCACTGACCCTTTAGCAGCAAGATTCTCTCTTCCACCCACAAAGGAAGCTACAGAGGCACTTATGCCGGCTGCTCTTCGAGGCGAGAGCTATGAAATTCAGCAATCCGATTCTGGTTTCTCTCTGCAAAGCAATGCATCCAGTAGCAACGATGGTAGTAGTAGCAGCGGAGATTTATCTAAATCTCTGGACGTTTCCCCTTTAACAGAACAAAGCAAAACTGTTGTATCAGCTTCTCCAAACAGTATCGAAAAAGAATCTCGTGATGGCACAAATGTTGCTAGTGGTGGGTCAGATACCACAAACGTTGCACAAGAAAAATTGGTCCAGTCCCAAATATCTGAATTTCTCAGTGCGAATAAAACTTCGGATCTTGCCATAAAGAGAAGTGAGTCCTGTGGATCCATGGACTCCACTGACAGCTTTTATGAAAGGAGATTATCAGTTGCTTTTGAATCGGATGATTTCAATACTCTACCGTCAGCAATAAAACTTCGCCAGGACTTGCATTTTGATGACACATCTATTGATTATATAGATAAGCCAAAAATTGCCATGGCATCCTTTCAGAAAACAGCAAAGAGAGACACTGCCCTATCACGACAAACCATTCCATCGTCTGAGGCAGATGTAGAGACTCCTCTGTCAAGAAAGTCTATTAGGGAATACGTCCAGAGCATTGAGGAAATGTTCAAGCCCCAATCTCCAAAGGTGAGAACAAATCATGTAATGCGACACTGAATTTGTCAGTATAATTTGAATCATTTTACTAGATGGTGCAAACTGCTATATGCTACAAAATAATAGTTCTTGTGTTTTGTTTTCTCTTCAGGAAAGTCTTATTTAAGGAAAATGTTATCCAAGCATGGTGACCTTCTAATTTTGGAGAAAGAGAAAAGAGAGGGTAGTTTTTGCTGTAGTTTGTTTTAATGTTTAGATTATCGCTAGCATTTGGATGGTGTTCCTGTGTTATTGTGAAAATGAGCTTTATTGTAAAAGTTAAAAGTCAGACACTGAGTAGGTACATCTGACCAAGGGTTTCCTTTGTTGTGAAGAATCTTTTTGATGTAAATACTAACCATCTTGTGGAAAAAAAACTGATCCTAAAATTCCTTAGCACAAGTGATTGGTGGAAGTCTGACTCATACAATCCTTGATCAGTGGTATCCACCACGTCTTCATTGACCAGACTCAGCAGCTAGATTAGCGGATGAAGCATCTGGCTATTTACATTTTGTAACTAGATACTTGTTTGAAAGGCAGGAGAGAAGGCTAAACTAAAATTGTAACCTACACTAAAACTTATCGATTTAAAGATTTAATGCGAATACTTGAACTTTTTGTAACCTTTTGCCACATGCCCTGAAGGTATTATTACTCTCGTCTATAACACACACGTAGCTAACCTTACGTAGTTTTTTTTTCTCTAATATTGCACTTGTCTCATTGATATTTATCAATATTTTGACTTTTCAAAGAGAAAACAAACCTACATGGGTTTTTAAATGGTTTCAGATTCACGTAGACGGAAAACACCAACTTCGACTTAATTTTTTCGCTCATGCTGTAAAAGCTTTTGAGAACATTTTCTTCTCTCTTCACAGGTGATGGAAGTACGGCGGCGGGAGCCCGGTGCTATGATTCGCGAGCGTCTGCAAAATTTGAGAGACCAGGTCGTTTACGGGAGCAGAGACAGTAGTGATGAGAGAGGTCACGGCTATGCCAGGTCGAAATCACAACCACCTTCTCAGCATCGCAGTACCCTCTTGCCTAGCTCCTCCCAATCTTCCCTCTCCTCCACGACCTCAGGGTGCAATGCTGAAGGAAGTGGTCGTAGCTTCCACCAGCCGCGCTGCTCAGACGATATCTTCGTCAATGATTGCAAAATGTCTGGCTCAAGAGATAGTCTGGTGTCTCTTCCAAACTCGCAGCCGGCGTTTCCATCATGGGGCTCAAGAGAATCTGTATTTTTTCCTTCTGCGTTCAGTTCTAGGTCAAAGGATAGACTCAACAGTTGCTCCAAGGAAAGGCTTCACAGTTCTCGTGAGAATCTCCTCAAAAACGCACGCTCCTCGTCTATAGATTTGACGCGCTCAAGCTCAAACTCGACAGAACCTGTCACAAGAGAGTCGATCCTAGCATCTCCAATGTTGGCTAGAAAAAACAAGACCATTCAACAGTGCCCTAGCAACAAACACGTGGAACAAGATCTTCTATTTTCTCCCCTACCTGCTGGGGACATAGCTAAACACGGACATGATCTGACCTGTGGGTTTCCATTGCCCTCCTCACCTGGCTCACAAGGTGGCCCGATCAGCCACTGGGCGAGAAAGAACCAGTTCGTTCACAGAACTCGAAGCGGCTCCGATCGCTCTAGCGTGTCTCTGTCTGAGCGGTCGTCCTCCCCAGTTTTCATCAACTCAGACTCTGGTACAAAGGGAGTTAAAGTGAGCTCCTCTGTGTGCACCTCATCGCCCTTACTGGAGTCCAAGCAGCAGCAGCTGTCCAGATCAACAGGGCGACTTGACCAGATGAGCACAGAGGTGGACAATCTGGTCATCATGAAGGGATGGGTGCGGTCTTTAATATCAAAGTTTCAGGACCAAACATAGAGCCCTGGTTTTTTTGTTTTTTTTTTTTGTTTGTTTTTTTTTTGCAAATTTTCAGTATTAATGGTGAATGGAAGTTTTCTATTCATTTTGTTGAGAAAAGAGAAATAACCGTTGTAGATAATCTTCAAGATAATAAGAAAACATTGGTGCATTAGTTTACATTATAAAAATTGGACATTTAAACATAAAAAATAGCCACTTAAAAAAGTCAATTAAAACTTTTTTTCTTTAGAAGCAGCTTAGTGCGGTATTGGGAATGTAAAAACCCTCCAAAACTGATTACGACTTATGATAAATAAAGCTTTAAAATGCACCTGTTATTGATTCCATCTTCCCTGAGCAGCTATCATTAATTTTTTTCACCAATGTAGCGAATCGACAATAACAAACGCATTGTGCCTTGTAATTTCTTTACTAAAGTTTAACAGTCTAATGTTTTCATCAAATATTAATATAGTGTTTGATATGCACGTCAGGAATTATTTTTACATAACGATAAATTGAGAGGCGCAGCTTAATATGATTTTTTTGACAGTCGTGAAATGTTAAATTTGTAGGGTTCGGAGTCTTTGTATTTCCATGAACTTGAATTTAGTTTATGCTAAAGTAAAGAAAAGACAGCTTTGTTTCGCTACATTTCGTGTTTCCGTCTTTTATTTTGAACAAAGTCGGAAAAGACGAAAAGCTCTTTTTACTTCTTTTTTATACACTTTAGATGAAGCTGGAAGTGTACATTACTCAATGAAACAAATGCACATTTTTGCTGAACTGTAGTTTTCTCAAATTGCAACTATAATATAATCAGTAGAAATAAGGTACCCTTTGAATCATAAGGCGTAGTAACAAATCATGCTTCTAAACGGTGCCATGAATGATTAATCCCTGTCTTCAGAAAATAACGATATGATAGTCATGTATCAACAGTTTTCTGCTATTAAGTTTTCAAACCAAAGTTTTGAATACATGCTACCTGTACTTAATATACTTTGTTAAAAAACAATGTATCATAAAAAAGAGATTGCGATGCAAACATATTTAGTGTTACAGATTCATGTACATTTGTACTGTTTTTCATTAATGCCAGGTATAATATTACTCAACAGTCTGAAAAAACTTGTATATTTTTATATTATGAACTTTGTATCATAATGAGAATCAAACTGCATGTTTTTTGATATTACAGACTGATTAAAATGTCATCAATAACGTTTTTAAACTGGATTGCTTAAAAAAATTCGTAAACTCTACAATCATTACTATGTAATGCACTCACAAACTTGTCAAGCATTTATATTAAAGCACTAAAAAGAAATAACTTTATCAAATATTACTATAATTGTATATGTCTTCCTGTGCACAAAATGTTTGAACCTGCTGCAACGCTTTTCTTGCAAATGTTTGTGAACACCAATCACAAACTCAACCAACCCAATAATTATCGGTACATTGAAAACCTTCAAAATCCAGGTCTGATTATCCGAATTTCTCACATTTTAAAGGTTTCTATAAATGAGGTTTCATTTTCATCTTCGGCTGTGTTAGATTTGAACTTATAATTCGAAGTTTATAAGATTCAATTCTCTTGATTCGTAGTTCATATTGACGCCTACAGAATGTTTTTCTTCTAATCCGTCGCAGATTAACTGTAAAGGCATAAAAGTTTTATTATAAACACTCACTACACAAAGTCAACATCTTAGAATCTATGGCCCATGGAATAAGTGATTTTGCAGTTACGCAAGGGTGGGATGAGAGAGTGAAGTGCTATAGAACTGAGAAAAGGCTTATTAAATGAATAACTACGGGCCTTTGAATATAATTAAAATCCTCTTAATTCAAAGTTTTTCTTCATTCCGAATGGATTCGATGTATTAGGTTTTCACTCTATATCTTTTACATGTACTGGACATCACGCCTGAAAATCTTGTTGTTTTTTTCTCCTATAAACAGCAGCTATAGATACAACGACAACACAAACCTTTTGTGGAAATATATCAAACACCGAAGTCATTAGCACTGGACCATGCCTGTTATACACCGCTCTGTTCCAATACTATGTTTCAGTTCTCGACACTGTATTTCTAGTTTCAAATTATCTGTGTTTTCTACTAGGGTTTGACACTCTTCTTTTCCCTTACTGTGAAAGATGGATGTTTTGATATTCGCTGACAAATCTTTTCTTTTACTCTTTAAGTTGTTAACTTGATCCTCTGTTGATTTGGTCAGAACTCTTTTTAGTCTGTTTGCATTTCAGAAGAAAATAAAAACCTTGAATAAAATGTATGGCTGTGATGTACGATCTTGTATACCTGAAAAAAATATTCACTTTATTTAATTTGAACGATTTTTTTTTGCAAAATTTGTTTTTTGTGTATTTTTCTTAAGTTTGATGAGTTTCTGCTTTCCCAGTTCTTGTTTTTGTAATTATTACTTGTGCTATTATTATGATTTTATTTACCCTTCTTCCTCTTCTTATTGTTTACTTTTATTAATTTTTTATCATCACTGTTATTGGCATCATTATTATTGTTATTTTTATTATTATTACTATTATCATTATTATTAATTTTATTATTATTATTCGTATTGTTATTGATATTATAATTTTTATTTACTTTATTACTATTATTGTTGTTGTTGTCATAACTGTTATTTTTTATTTCTATCATTATTAGTATAATGGCCAAGCGTTTTTACTCATGTTGTGGTGTTTATTACCTAAAATAAATTATTCTGAAACGATGTGTGTACTTTTTACAGTGCCATAGCCTCTGGACCTGTCAACTTCTTGATACCATTGAATAAACTTTTGACCTTACTGCAGCACAATAACGATCTCTTCTTTCTCATATGTATTGGTTGTTTCTCTCAAATGATTAAGTTCTGAACTAAAGTTTTTTTAAGCTGTGCATGTCTGAATATTGTCCACCTCCACAATAGATTTCATAACTATGATTTATCAACAAAAAGTTCACTTGCTAAACGGCTTTTCGTTCATGATGAATCGTGTTTGCTATCAAGCTTTCTACTAAGAAATGAAGTTCTTCTTTTGAACAATTTAATGCATAGGGATAAACAATGTGATAATTTACCATAGTTACCACGAGACTTGCTTTATACTAATAATCATTTTTTAGGTTTCTGAGTTCTCTTTTGTATCATGTTGTCCGAGCTTTGTAAGGTACATGTATCATTAGGTGCATGTGATTCGATTGCTTTTGCGATCTTTTCATATGTTTTTGTATAAATGAAACCTCGTCTATAAAGAGTATCAAAGGAATTAAATAATAATAGACTTATATCACGTTGAAGGAAAAATCATATGCATAAAGGAAAATAGTCAGTTTTCATTTTAAAAAATATTTTATGATGTAGTACTCCTGAAATCAAAGGAAAGTTACTCTACAACTAAATTTATTACTCAGGCATGTCGACTGGTTACTTCCCTTGCCATGGGCTGTCTTCCCTAGGGATGAGCATCTCATCGGAGCTCGATGGCCTACGCAATAGGCTACATGAAAAGTACCAGGAGCTGTTACGCAAGAATAAGAATATCGGTTACTTACAGTAAAGTCCAGTTATTACATAAGTGAATAGGCAAGCAATTGAGCTACACATAGAGGCATATAGGCGAATTAGTCAGAAGTCGGAAACTATTATTTTGAGAAAACACTATTGCACGGTCTATTTTCTTTTTTTTTTCCTTAATACTTGAAACCAACAAAAGTTTTAATTTCTTTCCTAAGAAATATTGTTAATTTAATACTAATTTGGACATTTGGAAGCTTAGAAATAATGTCTTGTTAAAAACAGCAACACCTTCGCAGGTGAACACTGCCACATTAATATCTTTTCTGGAATCACGATTGCATTGTTTTATAAAAAAAGATTTAAAAAGTTTTTTTAAAAAATCTTATCCATGTGACATTTTTCGATTCGTTTTCAACAAGTTTGCATCTTCTTTACTTAAACAGATTAATGGTATACAGCGTAGATTGGCAGGATATAAATATTCAAGAACAAAATTGAGTTGGGGGTTTGTAGCCCCTATTTTTTTACTCAGTCGAAGTATGCGCAATATGTTTCTACAGGAAATCCCATCTTCTGTGTCATCTGATAGTTTGCTATATGTACCGGCTAGCTTTTTTTTTGTTCTTTACGCCCTGTCCCTAATCTTCAGAAATGCAATAGTACCGGTATTCAAAGTTGTAAACTATTCAATTCTTTTGCTACATACCGATGATGATCAATTAAAGTCACCATTATTGTAGAAGCAGATAATAACTCTCAAGGAGACAGACTGTAATAAATAATATGAACGAAAGGTTAAAATTACAATGCGCAATCGAATACAGAAAATAGACTGCTTGACAAACCACTGCTTGGTTGGTTGTTTGGTTTGAATTTTAACGTCTCTTTTCAACTACAAGGTTATATCAGAGACGGCGCTTGGGACAATTGAAAGCGTGCTGCCACACTGTAATGTATGGAGCGCTGCATGCACCACACCCAGTCACATTATCCTGACACCGGGCCGACCAGACTTAGCACTAGATCCATAATACCAGACACCAGGCGGATCAGCTACTAATACCAATTTTAAAGTCCTTGGTTTGACTCGGCCGGGGATCGAACCCGTACCTCCCGATTTCTCAGCGAGTGTCTTTACCGCTAGGCCACAGAGCCGGTACAAACCACTGCAAAATTATAATTTTTATACAATTACAAGTTATGCAAATGATATAAATAACAAAGTTTCACAAATGAGGGCTAATATTGTTGCCTATATACATTATCAGAACCAATGGGTCTTTAAGACAAGTTTATCAACTATTTGTTAGAAAGGTTTATGATTTTTTACTTTCAATATCTACGGGGCGTTGACAGTGAAAATAGTATTAGTAGCTCATTTCTTCCAGTAATTCAAGTGAATACAGAAGCAGTACTTTAATAGCTATGCAGCGCTTCTTATCTTTACGTTCCAACACGTTTGCATCTCGTCTCTGGTACTATTTCACTGGCCTTATGTTGTCGCTCTGTCTGGTAGATCTACACTGATTGGGTTTTGCCGCTGCTCGGTCTCCAGATTACAACTCCCTAGCACAGAATCAACAGATAATCACTCACTCGTCATCACTCGTCATACACACTTTAATTGATACAGCATTTGGGTAGCAACTCAAGTGGGTATGAAAAGTTAATCCTAACTGTTTCCACTCACAAAAATTTAATATGTATTAAACCATTGCTTTTGATTAAAGCAAAAAATAAAAAAATATAGTTAAGTGGGTGACTCTAAATTCTAACCTCTTTAAAATCAAATTTATGATTTGAGATCTCTGATTTAGATCTAAGATAAAAATGTATCTTTTTTAGCACTAAACAAGATCAATGTCGTAAGACTGGCAAAATATTACCTGCATTTAGATCAAGGTATAATTTAGTAAGTTTGAGGGAAACATAAGTAAAGAATTCATCTAACTCTCCCCTTTGAACGGTATCATGAGCTTCTTGCATAGCTGCACAGCTTAAGGTGACTTGATGGTTTGGTTACTTGCTAGCTGGGTTACGAGTGAGGCTTCAGAGAAAAACGCTGACTCCTACCGTTAATTTTTGTATTTTTACTTTGCTCACTGAAGGCTTCTGGGAAATGTTATTTAAGTTACTTTTTGAAAGGGCAACCATGCATAATTTAAATATATTGAAGTTTTGCACGGGTTATTATAGACCGTGACAGTTATCACACAATAATGACCCTCTACTCTCTTTTAGTATTCGCCCGTCAGATTTTGTGAAGCCCTAAATGCTATTAAAACTAACCAGGTTAGAATCAGCAGCCAAATATCAAACTATCACTTATCTTTAAAAATCAAGTCTTATTTTAACGTCTCTCTGATACCCAGAAACAAGGGAAAAAAACAGAGTGAAACCCATTTCCATGAGATTTCAGGGTCAAATAGGCCGAGATGCAATATCTGTCTAGATTCAAAATTCTGCAACCTTTTTATGTCAGTAAAAGTTTTTAACCCCGAAGATTTATTATGCGTATGGTGCAAAACCATTTTATAAACTTCTTGACATAAAAGACGCATGGAAATATCAACAACTGCCTCAGGTAGATTTAGGTACGGACTAATTTTCAAAAAAAATTTTTATTTAAAGAATGAACCACCAAGCAGGTACCATTTATGCCTTCCTTTGGGTAAGTTGTAGATTTAGTGAAAATTAATAATTTTGTTTAAAGATATTTTCGAGCGGTTAACATCCTCTCGATTAAATTATTGTTTAATCATTGAAATGTTACTGCCACTGATAATGTATTCATAATCTTTTTTTTGGAGATACCCGAATAACCTACTGTGGATTCAGGAAACTATGGCATATTTTAGGTTCTGGTGTCAATTTTAAATCACAATCGACACATAATTCACACAGAGTATAAAATAAATAACAGAGGTAAAAAACAAATCGCTAAAACTTCTTGTGGAAAATTCAAGAAGATTATGTCGTTGAGACTAATTCAAATGTAAAAACATTCTATTAAATAAGACTAAAAAGAGAGCTGAAATGCTTGGAGCTTGTTATATTTGACTCTAAAGAGAAAATGGGAGTTTCACTACATGTTATACCATTTTTTATGATTAGACGCTCGTGTATTTGAGTAGAGGAGTAAATATATTTGAAAGGACTTTCGGTGAATAGAGTGATCTTGTGTTGTGAGCTTCATAGGCTGCTTCAATTCCAGCTCCAACACTTTCTTGATATTTAGAAAGATTTGAAGTAGTTCTAGAATTGTAACTGCTTCCAAACTTATACCTATACACTGGTCTGGATACAGTGCTTTGGTTGATATTATTTTTAAGTATAGACATAAACCTGTTTCTGTGATAATTAATATTTTTAGTACTTTCCAAGAATTTTCTCAAGTGTACAAACCTGTTCACAAACTTGTTTTTCAGTTTTCAGTGTTAGGTTACTAGGGTGATCCATTGTGCATCAGTGAAGAGAGCAAAGACCATGGTCGGTGTTAACGCTTACACTGACGACACGTCAAAGGTTGTTTACACTTCAAGTCAACTTCTTCTTCTTCAGGTGCCATGCCAGCTGGCGTGGGCGATCAGGGACCTCCAACCCACTCTACAGCTCATCTTTCTGATCATCTCGGATGGTTTCTCAATATTCATCCAGTCCGCCAGGCTGTCCAACATCTTTTCTCTTGGTCTTCCTCTACCTCTCTTTCCATCAAATTTTCCTGTTTTCACCAAATGTTCTAGTTGGTTTCTTCTTATGACATTACCAACAAATTTTGCCTGTCTTTTTCGTATTTTGGTCATTAATTGTCTTGTGGTTTGTGCTTCTGTTAAGATTTCTTCATTTGTTTTCTTCGCTGTACATGGTATTCTCATCATTCTTCTTAAAAACCACATCTCTGCTGCCTCCAAGGAACTTTTACTTCGCTCGTCAATTGTCCATGCCTCACAACCATAGAGTAGCACCGTTTCTATAAATGCCTCTAGGAGTCTTTTTCTCACTACTATTGATATCTTTATGTTTGTCATAATGGATTACATTTGTTGAAATGAGGCTTTCGCTTGAGCAATTCTACTTTTTATCTCTTGGTGGTTCCCAACCATTCGATGTTATCTGCGTTCCAAGGTATTTGAATGAGTTGGCTTGTTTTATGGTGTTTTCTTCAAGTCAACTTAGAGAATATAAATACTTCACCAAAATAAAGGACTCAGTGTCGAATGTATTGAGGCAAAAGGATTTGTTTTGCGAAAAGTGTAAACAAACGCGACGAGGGAAAAGAGGTGATCAGGTCAACACAACTACGAGACAAGCTAATTTAGATAATTTGATATTTGTAAACACCAGTGCAACGCAATTAGACGGTGGACCCAAAAAGTTGAATACCGAGCCTAAGTTACATGCTGCCCTCACAAACGCCAGATCACTAAGGAACAAAGCTGTGTTATACCACGACTATTTAATAGAGCATGATTTAGACATTATGGTTATCAGTGAAACATGGCTGCACGATGAAGGTGACAATGAACTGATTCCATCAGGCTATTCATATGAAGTTAAAAATCGAAAACAAAGAATCGGTGGTGGTTTAATTATCATTTACAAAGATGCTCTGCAAATTTAAGTGCAACAATCTAAGAACAAACAAATCAACCTTTGAAATATACCTTTTTGAATTTCAAGAACTTTTAATAGAAAAGACATTTTTACGAGGAAGACTTATTCCGATGGGTGACTTTAATATTCACGTGGACTCTAAGTCAAATGGTGACACCAAAAAGTTTCTGAATCTTTTGTCTTCTTTTAACATCAAACAACATATAGAAGAACCCACTCATAGTGCTGGCCATATCCTAGATCTTGTCATTACTGACTTTGTAATAGATCATTGCTGCCTGTCAGATCACCTTTGTGTACATTTTGAACTTACAAATATAAATCTAAAACCTATTAAGAAAATAAGTTACAGGAAGATGAAATCCATCGACAGAAATGTTTTGAAAGAAGACATTATTAATTCAAGTGTGCAAGAGAAAGTGCAGAATGCAACATCTCTTACTGACAAAGTCAATGTCTTTAACACAGTCCTAGCAGATTTTATCAACAAACATGCTCCAGTTGTGAATAGAAAAATTGTATTCGAACTAATAAGCAATGGTACACTGATGACATTCGGGAAGCCAAAAAAGTTCAGCCGAAAAGAAATGAGAAAGACACGCCTGGAGGTCCATCGTCAAGCTTTTGCCAACGCAAGAAAAAACATCAACAAACTGATTAATGCGGCCAAACAGATATACACAAAGAACAAAATTAGCGACAGCAAGAGCAACACCAAAGAACTGTTTCGAATAATTATTGTAAACGGCCTACCTTCTCCCTCTTTCTCTCTCCCTCCCTCCCGATTTGATAGCAGTTTAGGGAAAACACTAAAACTTTACCGACCTAAAAATTTTTTTTTAACTTTAAAACTAGTAGTTCTTACAATCACTATCTTCTTTGCAAATATTGTCTTGAATTAATTCCAAAATTTAGTCAAATTGCTCGCAAGTTGAAAATACAGCTTGGTTTTTGCAGGATGAAAATGCAGTTCTTAGACAAGGTGGCCTACCCTATATATTTACTTCTTCTGTGCAAAATTTCATGCTCCGACACACGCCTCTTTCCCTTTCTATTTTGTTTTGTGTATAAATGTAGAGCATTGATCTCCTCCGTGTCTGACTATGCTTGTGCCATGATTACAAAAAGACCAAACCTTACCTCTCACATCAAAGAAAAGGCAATATTAGCTTCAAATAGTCATTTTTTTTCAGAACGCTACACTATCAAGTTGTATAACCAATCGGTTGTTGAATTATTTCCAAAAAAAATAGAAACAATTTGCTCATTTTGGAATCATATATTAAGCAGAATCAGACTCTGAGGAGATTATTATGTTACAGAAAATTTTCTAAATAAAACAATATACATGTGTTTGGTATGTATCCGCACTAAAATGAACTCAAGATCATGATTCTGCAATTTAAATTTTAAAAATTTGACTTTTTGAAACAAATTTCGACTCTCACAATTAAAAAAACGCGATCCGCCTTAAGGCCGTGGACGGTTTTCGCGTTCGCGTTCGTGCTCTATTTGAACGGCTAAACTGCTCAAAAGCGGCGTTCGCGCTCTGTATAAACGCAGCTTCTTACGCGGAAAAAAGTGTTGGATCTTATCTTATCATACCTTCATGTTTTTGCGCCCGATAATATGTACTAAGTGTTTTGATGATTTCGAGTCGTTTCACACAGAGTTTTATCTATAGTGACTTTGGTAATTGACACATCAAAAGGCGTGCTAAACACAGAGTAAAAGGTCATTTCGACAGCATGTTATCTATAATTGCGACATTTATATTATTGTTAATTCTTGTTAGTTTATAAATCATTGTGTGCAACAAGCGATAGGATTTTTCCAAATAGGTAGTTTAACTTCGTCAAGTGTTATATGACCACAATATTCTGTCTCTAAAGGTTTTGTTGTCTGTAAGCAAACTCAACGGTGATAAAAAGAACTAAAACAATCAAAAACAATACCAATGTATTATAAACAACCTAGAAAGGTTGTGAAGCAGAAGGTTGAGATGTACTTTTAAAAAGCAGTTCAGACTGAAACAACTTTTGGTTTCTTCAACCTTGTCGATCTTTTCATTAAAATTATCATATTAAACACCCCGCGACAGACAAGATAAAACTGGTAACAAAAACTTTGCATGCCATGCTGCAATTGCCTTGGGAAAGCAGATTATCCTGACTTTCCCAAGTCCACCCACCTGTATAATGGGTACCCAGCTACAGGCAATTCTTGAATTTGTGATATGTGTCTGCAACACCCGGCCAATGGGTTTTAAGTGGCCTTCAAATGTACTGGTAAAATACTAAGCAACAGTTATGCTGAGCAACGAAGCCAAATGTCCCGAAAGGTATTAATATAATGTATAAAATAAAAAAAATTGAAATAAAAAAAAATTAAAGATAACATTAACATGCAAAATGTTTTTTGATAGTCAATTAAAAAGTTTATTAGAAAACCATTATAACTGATCTCTAGCTTTTCTTGTCCCCATTGTTCAACTTGACTATCAACCATACAAGGAGGCACAAAGTGGGGAGTAGAATTGATTGCACACGAAAAAATTAAGCAACAAAAAAAAAACCCCAATCATCTTTTAATCGTTTAAACTAATATAGATACTTCAATAAAAGCCATTGCTATTTCAAGGTGTGAAAACGCTTTACACATTAAAGTCAGCTCATCAAAACGTGCTATGCTTACAAACGAAAGATTGTGCACACCGAACACACCAATGAACTACACAGAGATAGTAGCTTCCCGCAATGTTAGGCAAAATCCAGGCCAGGCACGTGTTGGCAACAGGATGAAGACATTGTTCATTTTTTGTACAGTTTTCTTCCTGAAAGGTGAGTATTATTGTTGCAATTCTAGCGTTTGAAACTGGTATAAGAAGTGATCGTTTTTACCAAAGTTAAAGCCACATAATGGTATTATTAGTTTTCGCTACTTGGGTATCATAAATGAATTTGGTCACAATCTTGTAATGTCTGAACTGTCATGTAAGCGAGATACAACATCAAAATAATTATTTTCTTTGGATTGGTTGGAATATTAATGCTATTATCATACATATACACAATGTATTATTGATGCATTTTATACATTTAATACTTCTAATTTCATGACAGTGGGACTGTAAAATTCTCATTCACATTCACTTAACGTTAACCAAATAAAAACTTACACGCCTCATTAACCACTGTTGTCATATACAGCTGTTCTTAATGAATAAAATTTAGAGTATGTACTGCTATCGTTGAGAACACAAAATTAATCTACACACTCCTACATATTGAATTCTTTAACTACAGTACAATCTAGGCAAATCGATAGTCTCTGTCCTCCTGGTCTGCTGAGTACAGTCAACTCCAAGTATATACAAACTCGAGATGGGTCATGTTTCCACTTCGTCGTCTCCAGATGGAGGACATACAGCAAAGCTAACGAAGATTGTAACAAGCATGGCGGCACTCTCGCGCTGCCCAAAACCAAATCACTCAACGACTTTCTCACCGATCAGTTGCTAAATACTTATGGACAGTTCGAAGAAGCTTGGATTGGACTCCAGGATAGAAAGGACGAGACAAAGTTCGTGTGGGAAGACAACTCTGAGCTAGGGTGGAACAACTTTGCTCCAGGCAACGGACCTGATAATGACTGGATAGTGAGAGGTGTGGAGGATTGTGTTGCTCTCAACCCAGAGAAAGATGGGTTGTGGTATGACCATCAGTGTGACAGCAACCTGTTGTCATGGGCCACGAGAGCGAACCCCAGCAAGATTTACATCTGTCAGTATACAATGAGTCCACGCATCGATGTCGTAGACTTTCCCACTGGCGTCAGAATGGGTATGTTACCAAATGTTGTCAGCATGGCTATGTTACCAACCTTTAATAACGCAAGAATACACTTTTTATCTCTACACTCACGAGTGTTGCTTTAGACCTGAGTAAACTATCCATAAAAAAGAAATATATGTTACTGTTAGTTAACACAATGTTATCATTGACTTGAAAACTGTAAAAATCCTACAGCTGAGCAAAGTAGATACATTTTTGATGGCTTGAAATTATGAAATCACATTCAACTCAGCTTTTTACGCGTTCTAAAAAGCATGAGATAACATTGTGCTTTATCTCAGAACATTTTTTTCGTAGGGTTTAAAAGAGATAATGACCATAATTATTTCATGAATTATATTTATCAGCTGGTTGCGGTACCCGTTCGAAGAACGGAGTTGACGTTTAGGACTATGGGCAGAAATAAACCTTACGAAAAATAGTCTACCTGAGTTAAAAAGATAGCAAAAAATCTGATAATCCTTCCTCTCAATAGCCTCAGGAAAACTTTCCCCATACATCTACATCCTCTCGAAAGCCCCTGAAAAAAAATTCTTGACACATTTTCCTGCTAAAGGGGTATCTCAAATGATAATTCTTCCTTTCTATAGCGCCTGAGAGACTTTTCCCGTACAACTACATTTTCTGGAGAGCCCCTGAAAGACTTTCTCAACACATTTTCTTCTGTTACAGATCTTGAAACTATATCTCTAGACACGATTCGTCCTCCCAATAGCATCTGAGACTTTCTCTGTACATCTACATCCTTTAGATTGAGCCTGAAAGACTTTCTCAACACATATAGATCCAGAGCTATCTCCTAAAATTTAAATTTTAAAAACTACTAGACCTATATACTATAGGTTCTAATTTTGATGTAAAGAACAAATGATTCGACCTCTTTGATTCATTATCATTAACTCCAAGGGGAAGCTTAAAACCTCAATTATAGGCCTATAGATTCTATTTCCGATTCGGACAAAACTGCACTTTAGATCATTATCACCAAAACATCCTTTCGAGAGTTAATTCTATTCCCAATTCTAAACTCAGTTTTTTTCTTTCTGAACTTCTGAGTGAAAGCAACAAGACTTCTTGCCCTTCCTTTGTTTTGCCATTTTAACTGATTTCTAAAGCTGTGTGTACGAGGAAAACTGAAACTAAAGAAAATATGGATCTAATCAAACGTAAAATCGACAAGCGCAAGGGGAAAAACTTTTTTAGAAAGGGACCGGTTGTTTAAAATAATGGAAAAGAGTTTCTCGAATAAGTAACAAATATTCATTATTTCTTTTTGTGTTTTTATGAAAAAAAATAATACTTACATCAACAGATTCGGACTCCAAGTTAGTTTTTCTTTACAAAAGAGTTTTCCCCAGCAACAGCGCAACCCACATTTCTCCCTTACGCAATTTACCTAAACAGCTGTAGGAGTAACAAAACTAACTTTATCACACCACCCAGTTTTTCATAAAGAAAAAAAAATTCAAAGGAAGTTTGAAAATCATTAAAGTGCATTATGTACCACCCATGAATAAATAAGATATTGAACTTCTTATGTGATGAATCGTCCTTCAGACAGAGGTTATTTTTTTTTCTTCTCAGCATCAAATACTTCCAAAGCTGTAAGTGTTAACGAGACCTGCCCAACTGGTCTCCTCAGTGCTGTGGGATCTCAATATCTTCAAGTGTGGTCAGGTCTCTGTTTCCACTTCGTCATTTCTAGATGGAGGACATACAGCAAAGCTAACAAAGATTGTAACAAGCATGGCGGCACTCTTGCGCTGCCCAAAACCAAATCACTTAACGACTTTCTCACCGACCAATTGCTCAATGTGTATGGGCAGTTCGAGGAAGCTTGGATTGGACTCCAGGATAGAAAAGACGAGACAAAGTTTGTGTGGGAAGACAACTCTGAGCTAGGGTGGAACAACTTTGCTCCAGGCAACGGACCTGATAATGACTGGATAGTGAGAGGTGTGGAGGATTGTGT
>BMAT01012700.1:136933-150218 GCA_019649035.1 Elysia marginata
CTTCTTCTTCTTCTTCTTCTTCTTTTTCTTCTTTTTCTCCACCTTTAGTTCACTTTCTTTTTTATTTTATTTTTATTTTGTTACTTCCAGTTCAATGATCAACAATATAAATTGCTTAGGCCTACTACAACCATATTTTTTATTATCACCATCATCATTTTCTGAATCATTCTCATTGTTTTTATCACAGTCATTACCATCATCATCATTATCAATATATTCATCACCATTATCATTATAATCAACATCATCATAATTGTCATCATCGAAATTTTCATCACCATCATTAATATCATCGCCAACATCATAATTGCCACTAGACTTATTGTCACTAGAATAACATCCTAATCTTTTTTCATGGACATTAATTATTTTTTTAATTTTCTTTTTATTATTACATTATTATTATTATCATTATTATTATTATTATTATTATTATTATTATTATTATTATTATTATTATAATTATTATTATTATTATTATCATATCACTATTATTATTTTTGTTAGTGTCAACATCATTAACATCTTACCTTGCTGTAGGTTCCGTTTCCAGACAGGCCTCCGACTCCGCCATGGTTACCGTCTAAGCTGCTGCCGTGCTACTGGTCACCAGTCGCTAGTGGTCAATGCTTAAGGCCGGAGCCGTGTCCAGCCCTGCTGTTGTCAGATACCAGGTACCCCACCACCACCACCTTACTCTTACTTGCACTCAGATCTGGTCTTTAATTAAAACAGAGGAAAGGCTTTTGAGAGACTTGAGAGACGTAAAAGTAAGGGAAGCTACTTTCCTGCATGGTCTCTTTCGGAATAATGATCTCTGACGCAATCAGCTAGGACATAGGCAAGAACTCTTTAAACTTGTTGATAAAGCCTATTACCTTTTGTATTACTGGTTTTGAAAATAGCCTCCATTTTGGGGGCAGTTAATTATTTCGGCGGCTTAACTGACGATAGAGGTTGTGTTGGGTCACGCAACGCTAGTTATATTCAAGTATCCTAAGTCCCTAGAGGTTGGCTTTAAAGTGAAGTAAGGTCACGCTACATGCAGTAATTGATATTAGAGTCCGGTTAATTGCAACATCGCTTTGAATAACGGTATGAGTTTAGTTTAAACGTATGAAACTTTGGTTTTGTCAGTTCTCTCTCTCTCTCTCTCACTTTCTCTCTCTCTTTCTCTCTCTCTTTCTTTCTTTCTTTCTTTCTCTCTCTCTCCCTTTCCCTCTCTCTTTCTTTCTCTCTTTCTTTCTTTCTCTCTCTCTCTTTACCACTCCCTCCCTCTATACTTCGTTAGCTTTTGTTTTCACCGTTTAGATGTTTTAAAAAAACTCTGCATCACGTATCTGCAAGCCACATAATAAAGTTCGTGAATTTGATTGCAAAAAAATATTCAAAGTTGAATAGTTCAATAAAGTTTACTTTCCTTATATAGTGAAAGCTAACCTGAGCAATTTAAAAACTTTCTTCGTGGTTTCTCATGATCCGCACATCAAACCTTCATTATTCAAAAAACCATTCGCACTCCATCTAACAGTTAAAGCATCTAATTCACAGTCCCGTTTTATTTACCAACAAGACCTCAGCAGTCATTTTTGGGGAGTTAAATTTCCTCTTAGTGTAGCGACGATGTTCCTGAGGTAAAAACAAAAGGTTGATAATCTGACGTTGTGGTGATTAAAGACGTTTAAAATTTTTTACAAAATACTATTATAAGCCTATAATCAATACCCTTTTCAAATTTCGCCATTTTGTATCGTTCAAAAGTTCATTTGACGAGCTTTAAAGAAACACTAGACAGGCATAGTTCAATTTAGCCCGCAGGCTGTAATAGTGATTAAAAAGTCTGTGATGCATCGTAATACTGCCAAGTTTGAATGTGACCATTTCTGTATTTATATTTTTCCATTGATTCGCTTAAAATTTTATGGCAAATAATTATGATGTACCGGTACTTTAAAAGAAATATATCTTTAGATCCTGGCAATTTCTATCTACACCAAAATAATGTTTTAATACTTTGACTCGACAGGTTCACGAACTTACTTGTCACAACCTCTTTTTACAGAGAACATCAAATCGACTGTGTACTTATTTAAGCGGACCTCATCAAAGTTTACCGGTGTGTACCCAAACGTTTCACTCGCCGCGTCTCGGGTAGCGTACGGACCTTCTAAGACCCCCTAATCTTACCTCTCGCGTTAATCCCCTCTAAGTCTGCAGCGGGCGGCCAGTTTCTTCAATCACCGAGACAAAAGGGGGGCTTGATTTGGTCAAATGGTCAAGAGTGCAGAGAAGCGATAGCCAGAGCGATAGCTTGTGCTGGGTACGGCTCATTTGGGCCTGTGGTATTTGAGCCACTGAGGTGTCACTATCGATAACGAATATTAATAAAAATTAATTTCTGATATTTGCCCTATCGTCCAACCGGCTCTGTGGTCTAGCAGTGAGACACTCGCTCAGAGATCAGGAGGTGAATGGTTCGATCCCCGGCCGAGTCTAACCAAGGACTTTAAAATTGATATTAGCAGCCGATCCGCCTAGTGTCTGGCACTATGGATTTGTTTATGTTAAGTCTGGTCGGCCCGGGCGGTGTCAGGATAGTGTGACTGGAGGTGATGTACGCAAGCGCTCCGTACACCATATTGTGGCAGCACGCTTTCAATTATCCCCAGCGCCGTCTCTGATATAATCTTGAAGTTGACTGGGACATTAAAAAATCAAACGACCAATCAATCAAGTCCTATCGTCCGCTAAGTGTGAATTTGTAACAACATTCGTACACTAACACAAAACCACCACAACTACTTACTCTCGACTTCCATCAACACTTGCAAAGATGTGTGTATCGTTTTAACTAGCACAAATGGCTTGCTGACATTACCAGCTCCAACTGTATGTTTAGTTTGAGAAAGTGCTCGAATGGAATGCTACCCTTGGGATTGATCCGATCTTATGAATACATGTAATATGGTTTCACACCCAGGTTGACCCCCACACAGCCATTAATCTTGCTGTTTGTTTTGCAATATCTGGGCGGTCTTTAGATGGAGCAACCAAGTGGCTACCGCCAATCTTTTGGTGGCAGTGTCAATTTTTTCCGAGGCAAACACCATATGTGTCCTTGGAAAATGAGGTAATGAGTGTAGCCACCTGCTTGGCATAAAATTTCGTATAAATTGCCTTTGACTGTGTGTATGTTCCTCGCATAGTCTTAATCTGTACCCATTTATGTTTCTTTCAATTATCTCTATTCTTATTTTCTTGCCTTCATATATCTCCCGTTTCCTCTTTATCTAACTTTCTCTCTGTCGCTCTGTCTTTTCTCTGTCTGCCTGTCTGTCTCTCTCCAACTCTTTCTCTATCAGTCTCTCTGTCTGCCTACCTTTCTCTCTCTCTTTTTCACTATACCTTACTCTCCAGCTCGTTCGCTTTCTCTTAAATGTAGGTCTACTAAGTTAGCCAGAATGTGTCGAACCTAGCAATCCTTAACTTTATTGGAATCTCTCTGACGTAATAGAGCTAACAAAATAATATCAAGCACGGCGTGCCTGTAATCAAGAGCGTGTAAAGATTAACTTAACCCATCATAGGCCGACCAGTTAATGAGCTAGCTCTACAGACTTGATCCATACATGGTCTGGGAGGACGTCACTGCCCACGATCTGACAAATTCTCTTGAAAACAAAATCTCTGGTGTCTTAAGGCTAATCCTTCTGTTAGGTGAAAGTCAGCTAGGCGTGATCTGAACTTTGTGAATGAGTAGATCATGCTTTTATATAGAGCCTAATCCATTAAAATGTTCTAAGCGCTCACCATGTATGTGTTACCCAATAGGTCATTATCAACCAAGTTATTTTCTGGACTCACAGATGAGCGGTAGTGTAAGCGCATCACTCTGGCATACTGACAAGAACTTTCACAACCCTGAGCAGGGTTCTCGTTGATAGTCGGAGTGCGGCGAAAAATGTGTGTATATAGCTTTTGTGAAGCACAAAACCTAGACCTGCCGAACCAGGAGCTCGAATCCCGGACCTCTTGGTGCGAAAGCCTAGTGTCTACAACTAGACTATGACGCCACGACGCCACGGCATAGTCTACATCAGGGGATGACTATTGACGCCGTACCCTTGCAAGATGGATAGACTTGCAAATTGGGGTCCAGGTTTCAACTAACAGTTTTTGTATTCAAAAGATAAGGCCTCGCTTGCAATACTTACCTTAAAAACGCGATGATCCCCCTCCTAAATTACCTTCCCTCCAAAGGAATATGAGGGATATCCCTGTTATTAGGTACAGTGTATTTCTAAGTTATTTTAACCTAATGAACAGTGATTACAGGAAGTCTTTAGGTGGTCAAAAAATCCTTGCCTGCGGTAAAATTTCAAGTACTTCACACTTCACCCTTGAAAAAGAAGGTTCACAATCATAAACAAGATAGTCATTGGGTGTGTCTAAAATTTAGAACCTTTTATTGATCTGTGTGACGACGTCAAAAACTGAGACGTTTTGCTGCAAAACACGGTTTTGAACGGTTTTGAGTTACTGACACCGTAGGAAACTTCTGCAGTCGACGACAATTATGGTGACAACTGTACTTGACTAGCTTGGTTATAACGGGAATCGCACTTGCTCAAAGGAATCATTTAGTATAAAGGTATATGATGGGGAAAAAGATATAAAATCGCAGTTTCCTTGATTCTACCTTGTCCGCAAAACGTCTCATTTTGTGGCGTCGCTACACATTTTCAACCAAAAGATCGAAATCGCTTTTGTGGCAACCTGGATAACCTCCGAACATGTTTATTGACTTCCTGTCCATTCTAGCCACTCTTTGAACATTTCAATATTATTCACGATTAATAAGAATTCAGTATACGGATGAGTTCATCCACTGATTGAAAGATTTTAAAGGTAGCAAACTAGCAGTGGAGATAAGAAGGCTTGTAATTGGAAATGCCCGAAGTATCTGCTTTTAGTAGGATTCGAACCACCGACTTACAGCAGCTTCGGTACCCACCGCCTTGCCACTGAAAGGGAAAAAAAAAGCTTATATCATGTCGCTACGGGCATTTCCACTTAAGAGCCTACTTCTCTCCACTGCTAGTTTCATATCTTTAAAATCTTTTAATCATTTTGATAGCGCAGTGGCTACCTCCACTATTTATTTTGAGTTCAACCACTGCAGGATGTAGGCTAATTCTCTGTTTTAGGCCTCTATGTGCCATTACGGGCCTTTCTGACCGCCAAAGCAGGTGACTGCTTCTCGACCCTTTCCCATTACTCATAAACTACTGAGATGAAAACAAGAAAAGCTTATGTATGCTTTTTTACGATTCAGTATTTAGATTTTTAGATTTTGTGTGAAAAAAATGTGCGTCACCGCCTTCATTCGGCCTCCTTTTCTAGACATGTTTAAAAACGGAAGAACGAAATTTTTCTTTTTCTTTTTTTTAACCAAATGATTTTTTATTACTAATTTTACGTTATGAAAATAATTATTGTTTATAAGAATTGTGTAAATATCAAACATTGAGGTTAAAGAAATTCTTCTCTAATCCCTTTCCAACTAACACCCTTAGAATTATGTTTTTAATGATCGACTAGCTTCTCTTGGCTCAAGAGACTTTCTGATCTTTACGGCTCACCTGCTAAATAAAAAGACTCAGCCTTTAATTAAATCAGTCATATTGAGTTATGGAAATATTTTTTAAAGAGCACTGTATTTTACTTTAAGATATATTCTTTAAATCTTAACGCTAGCATTTTGGTTGTTCGAAATATTTAATTTTAACCTAGATTCTAAATCTAAAATAGTTTGAGATACATAATAGATTTTTGCTCTTACTCAAGAGCTCTTACTTAAAACTACATGTATTCTGATTATCTGTGGATGAAAGACTCAAGTTTTGGAGAAAAAAAAATTAATCTTTGAAGTTTACTAAAAGTATAGGCCTATCTTAACTTGCTGATTGATAAACAACATAGTCTAACATCACAAGTCGTTTTGCTATGACAGAATATAGATGAGTTAAGAAACGGTTTCTGAATACAGGGTATTAGTGAATTCTTCTTTTTTCAAGCAGCAATGGATAATCTGTAATAACTAACCCAAACTAGTATTGTGTTAGAGACCTTTCAAAATAAAAATCTGATACAATTGTACATGTATTATGAATTTCTCTGTCATAGCAAACAAGCAGCCACGAAAGGACTAAATATATTAAGAAGATAACATCTCATACAGTGTGGTGATCTGACACAACTGGTAGTCGCCAGCAGCTGATAGATTGACTGATGTCAAGTTATTGATGGTATAAAAGAAGTTTCTGCACATCACTATCAAGACACATTAGACTTCACCTCAGAGCGGTGCTTTAAAAAAGACTTTGTGCTTTAAGTCTATCCTTCAAATCAATCCTACAGTGTATATTGTTTTACTCCCGGATTTTTGCCTTTCTTCAACTACCCCCAAATGTTTACAGAAGAAAAAGAAACCTATTCGATTGTTATCGCTAATATTTTAGTTGTTGTTGCTGTTGTTGTTGTTGTTTTACATTTAGTGTCATGATTTCAATGTACAAATGGACATTCCGACCGGGACATGGTGAACTATCCACTTGTCGGTGCTGATAGAGGGACTCAATATTCTACAAACTAATCGAAACTGCCTAAATTACCTTATAGTTGGATGCATGTGTAGGCTAACGTTGGTTTGCTTTTTAAAATTTGGATTACTATCGATACTACATCGATACGGTACTCATAGATGGTTTTTTTTCTTCCCATCAATATAGACTTGACATAAAATTGTAAGAAAGTGACGGCTTCAATCGACACGTTCAGGCAATGCGTAAATTCAATTTATTGTCCAAACAAACTTGATTTTTTTTCCTTCCGGGAGAGTGAACAAAGCGGTCACACGAACTTCAAGGGAAGTTATCTGCCCGATTCTAAGTCAAGGTGACCAGAAGAACCACTAGCTTCCCTTTGCGAAATGAAGTTAAAGTCACGCTGGTAATAAGTTAAAAGAAATGAGTACTGAGTGTAGATCTAGAAACCAAGAGTAGTGTGTGATCAATACTTTAGCTTTTCTTTCATTTCTTGATGCTGCATTTTGTTTCACTATAGTATCAACCAAGGGTAAAATCAAAACTGAAAAATTTTGCTAGATAAATTGTCACTCAATAGGTATTTCATACTATAGGCTTGATTTAATACAGTAGAATGCTTGTTTAGGATACAATTAAACAAGGCTGATTTGAACAAACAACTACTTTATTATTTAATAAAACAAATTGATAAAAAGGTCGTGAGTTCTTAGATCTAGCGCCGGTAGCCAGTAAGGTTGTCAAGCCGTTTAAACTTTTACTGCCGTTCACTTCCCATTCTGGTCCACAAATAAGTGCAAAACCATGGGCGCTACACTTGCCATATTGGTTGGGATTGAGAAATATAGCCAAGGGACTATCAAAATGTGGTTTTAGTCTTTCACCGCCGAAGACGGTCTCAAGACTTTACATATTTTATTTACACCTTTCTGTACTTTCACTGATAGGTAATCGTTGAATGTCTGAGTCGGACAAAGAACCGACCAACTGATCAAGGTAGGATTCGAATTCTGCACGATTTTAACCGAAAGTCGAATGTTTAGATCGAGAATCTAGGTAAAAATTAAGCAACCCAAACCAAGAGAAGAAAAGTTTAGTAGGCTTACCACGTATAATTATTCCCTTAAAAACAAGAAGACCAAAAAAGCCTGTTTTTCATGCACTACAGCTTTTGGGACGTTTCAACCCCCCCCCCACCCCCTCCCCCCAAAAAAAATCATGGGACTACCCGAAACCTGGAGCATTTCACACTCACGGCAACAGATTACTGCTCAGTCCAAACGGTTAACACATAGAGCAGCCTGTTACCATTATGTTATTGGGGTTTTTTTTCTTTTGTATACACTGTAGCCTTGTCCTACCTTTGTTTGCTGTGACATGGGGCGAGAAACACTGTGTCGCAGCAAACAAAGGTAGTATTATGCAACAATGTATATCTATCCTATCTATCTATCTGTCCATATTTCCACCTATCTGCTTATCTATCCATCTATAATGTATATTAAACTAACACTACTTAATAATTATTAAGTATGGTAACTTATATACAATGTAAATCAGCTTTCTTCTCTTTAAAGTTAGACATCTCATTTTTATATGTTTTCACAGTTTTAGCTATCTATCTATCTATTTATATCTTTTTATCTATCTAAATATGGTTCTCTTTTTCAATATGTCCTTGTAAGCTTTCTCCCTCGCTCTCGCTTCCTTCTCTCTCTCTCTCTCTCTCTCTCTCTCTCTCTCTCTCCCTCTGCATCTCTTACTCATCCAATAACTCATACTCTCTCAGCAAACTTCTCACTCTCTAGCCTTGGATAGTTCTCCTCTCTTTCTCTTCTGTCATGTCTTGTTCGCTCCATCCCCTCAATTGGTAGAAATTCTTTAACTCACCCCTGCCTCTCTTTCTAGCGCTCTCTCATCCTTTCTCTTTTTTTATTCTCTCCATCTCTCTTTCTCTCTTTACCTACATACTAAACATATTGCTCTGTTGTAATATATCCCAGTGAGTTTCCCTCTTCCTCTTCCTTTTTACCCTCTCAGTCTGTATAAATTAGAAACTCTCTCACCCATGTGACGTCTCGTTCTCAAGTTTTGGCTACCCTCCTTTCTTTTTTTTCTTTTTTTTAATGTCTTGTCTCTTTCTCTCTCTCTCTCTCTCTCTCTCTCTCTCTCTCTCTTTCTCTCTCTCTCTCTCTCTCTCTCACTATCCCCTTTCTCCTTACCATTCATTGAACTCGCGCCCCATCCTCACTTAACCTTCTTCTTATTCTTCTTTACATCATCATCATCTTCTCTCTCTCTCTGCTCTCCTGACACCAGTTATTCCATGCCTGTAAATAGGAAGACAAGTCAGTGCGAAAGCCAATCTACGACCAAAAGGAGACAACTGCCCCACAGGACAGAATCCCGACAGGGCAAGCAACCCTCGTGTCTCGTCTGCCCTTTTTGAACCACAGAAACCTGAGTTAAACAACCTGGGATCGACCAGCATGCTCCCTTGTTTGAGGATCATCTCAAAATTCAGTGGTGTGTTTTCTGAACTCCAGTAGATATCGAGTGTTTGGATTCTGTATCTTCGTTCACGCTTAAGCTTTTCTGAGATTATTTACTTTGTTCTCTACAAGGACATCTAACTACTAAAAGGTAATAATCCTATAGAACAAGGTTTCTTGTTCAACTTTCAGGTTACCAAACATTTTAAAGAAGGTTTTTGTGGTATAAATTTACACCTGATTCAAATTTGATGAAATTAAAATGTTCCCATCCATTTATTTTTAAAAGTTTCTCACAATATTCTATGTTTCTTCATGTGTTTTTTTTGGTTTTTTAATTTTGTTTACTAACTTATTTCTTTCGCCCCCATCTCTCGCACTGGCTTACTTTTTTTACTGCATACTTTTCGTTTCTTTTCCACATCACATGTTTAAAGTTTCAGTATTATCTATACCCGGTCACATCTCTTCTTTATGACTTCTACGTCAAAATTTCTATTTCTATCTCTGCCTTTTTCATTGTCTGATAAAAGCGACAAGGGACAAGCTAAAATGTTTTTATTTATAATTTTTGCGATAGAAAACTTCTGTTCAAACTCATTCTCTTTCTAGCTCCAACTGCTATTTATTTCCTTGTATACTATTCGTCCAACGAGTCAAGCTGATAAACCGGGTTTCTTACATTGGGCAGATAACCACTATATTATTCTATTATAGTTCCGCTTATCGTTTAAATTCACGCCATTTAATTTCCTTAAAAGCATATTGGCTTCAAACTATACCTGTAGGAATGTATGTCCCACACTCGTCCATTCAAAAACTTACTGTCGAATACCTCAGTACAAAAACTGGATTTACCAAAATCACTTGTCAAAGTTATTTTTTCCCTCAAGACCATCAGAACGCCAACCATTGGGAAATCGAAATTATTTTTTCTTATAATAAAACATTTATTTTGGAACTTATTTCTTTATACATTTTACATTTTTTTTTACTATGATGCTTGGTTAAACCTTATCATGAAACAAAAAATGCTCGTTATGACACAAAGGGAATTAAAAAAACTTAAAAGGTCATGGAATTTCTATCAAATTGTCCAAAACTGTTGGCTTTCTCAGAGTTAAGCTCCCATGATTTTCCAAGCCCTAGAACTTTGGTGAAGAGATTCTACTTAAACTGAAGCTTATGATATAAGTGGTAATAAAACAATCGACAGATGAAGTTATAACTTGGAAAGGTTTCAAGCCTCTTTAGCTGCTGTGAATCTTTTATACGACGATCGTCGGAATTCCGACTAAATAAAAACATAATGCTAGCAGTGTGCCAGCAAAATAATTGAAAAGCAGATGTTCGAAAGATTGTGTTGAATTCCGGAGCCTGGGTAAGAAAATTTTAGAAGAATCTTTAATTTTCTCAAAATACAAAAGTTAGCATGGTAAAAACCAGTCCTATTTAGGTTACATCAAAAAAACAGAATGGTGTATGTCAATTTTTTAAAGTTGACAAACACTAAGTTATCTCAGTAAAATTAATAGTAAAACTTTTTATATGCACTAGATTTTTTTCTAATGATGTTACTAAAACTTATAAAAACGACAAGTAGAATAATTTTTTTTCTTCCTTTTATTTTAAGAATTTACAAGGCATATGAGGCCGTGACGTAAGGTCGCTCTGTCTGAAAGATACCTGCTGATGCAAACGTATTTTACTGTGTTAACATTTTACATTGATCTTAAAAAACGTTGCTTTCAATTCTATTTAACTTGCAAAAATGAAAACAAACAACCGTAAATGAATATTAATAAACCAAACAGTTATGTCACTGTCATAACTAGCATCACCCGACCAAAATTACCATATGTTGAAATTCATGTCAGAATGCTCCGCAACTAAGAAATTATTGTGACTTTTTGATGTCCACATCACTCACGCCTAAAAAGATTTTGTGCTCAAAATGTCGTCGCCTGCAAAGATCCAGTTTTGTGTCTGAATACTCTCTATAACATGTTTCAAGCATAATCAGAAAACATAAATTCAGTTGTTATAACTTTTTTAAAACTCCAAAGTCGGATCTAACATCGCTCTCGAAACTTCACACACCATTTCAACACAGGCTCAAATCCTTAACATTTTTGCCTTAAAGAAATACCGCCAGTCTCAGAGAGATAATTATGTCAAGATAAAAATGAAACTTAATAGAGGTGAGAAAAAAACCTCAATTTTTTTTTTTGTGGGGGGTGTTTCATGTCATCAAGTATAATGATAAGTTGTTTTTAATATTGAGTGCATTTGGACCTATCATGTTAACGAAAAGTTTTTTTTTAAATATTAAGCGCATTTTGGACCAAATTTTATTTTAATATTGAGTGTATGCACCGTTCAATGAAATATTCCCCATATTTTTCGCACAATTGCAACACTCTAACTAAGACTGGATGTCATATGTCGCTAACATGAATATGAAAAGACAACACATCAGGATAAACTGCCGGAGTTTCAACATTTCTCCGCTTCAAATTAATTTTCTCCTAAAATTTACGGGAAATGTTATTTTCTTAACATCTCCCGTAAATTTTAGGAGAAAATTAATTTGAAGCGGAGAAATGTTGAAATTCGTAGATTTAAATTAAATGTGATTGTTTCGCAAACCAATCCAAATGAGTCAGTCCTAATTTTTATATCACAAGTCGTTTATGTTTTTGATTGTTGCATCTCTCTGAGCTTCCTAATGTTAAGGATAGCATGAAATTGTTTGATCCTTGTGGCACGGTATAAAACTTCTGGTGGTGTGATACATAGAGAGAAGATAAATAATTCTTTGCTTAAAAGGCCTCTTTTCAAATTTAAAAAATGTCGACATCCTAGTCAATTGGTGTTTGTTTGAGTTGAGTTGTATCTTATGTCCTTCGGAAATTGAGCGGTATTTTGTGGATCATAGTAACTGTTTGTAATAATTATTATTGTGGCCTAGTAAGGTCTTTTTTGTTTAAAAAGATGAGAGAAACAAGAGATGTAGACATTTCTGGGGGCTTTGGTGGTCTGATTCTATATTGGCAATCTCGTGTCAACGTGTTCTTTTTATGGTTGGAAAAAGGGGGGGGGGGTATTCGAACTCGCACAGATCAGCATAACATAATAATAATAATAATAATAATATATTGAATTTATATACCGCATATCCATAACAATTGGGTTTGCTCTATGCGGTTCACAAATGCTAATAAATACAATGATATTCACGACAACATAAGTACATTTAAATTTATCTAACGTGACAAATCAAAAGGAGTTACACGTTTAAAATGTATACCTAGAAATATGCTTGCAGAAAAAGATAGTGTTTTAACTGTTTCTTAAACAGTTCTATTGATTTAGCTTCCCTGATGGTTAAAGGGAGTGAGTTCCAGACAGTTGGACCAAAGCAGAAAAACGAGCGTTGACCATAAAACTTGTAATTACTTGCAGTTTTTACTAGTTTCGTGTTATCTGCAGCCGATCTTAATGGTCTATTTGGGGTGTATCTATAGAGTGATTCAGACAGATACACGGGCGCTACATAATCATTCAATATAAACAAAGAAGGACTCAAAATGCTTTTTTTTTTCATATCATTCCACTGTTATATTACCTACATGTAAGTGCTTAAATGAAAAAGCAAATCTTTAAATATAATTTCTTTTCTTATTACAACTATTTTAGAACCGATAGTAAGAGTAAAGCATCTCTTTGACCATTGATGCAACTTGCTGTAGCTGGAAGCTGATTTTATGTCGAAAAATAATTTACCATGTTTAGTATCAATGATATATTATGATCTGTTTATGTTTTTGGCAATTTTGAAAAAGTTCCCAAAATAATTTTATTCAACACAATTTGTATGTATCAAAAGAAAATGATATTGTTAACACAGGTTGTGTTTCTACTGTTAATGAGTACAATTACATGTATATATGCGATGTCAGATCAATTTTGCTTGTATGGCCACTATCCTTTACTTGGCCGATTTTTTTTTGTATTGTCCTTTGTTTCAATTTGTTTCTGTTAAACCTTTGAAAAAGAAAATAAAAATTTGAACAAAAAAAAGGACTCAAAATTCGACAATTTATAACTCATTTCAATCAAATTATTAAATGATTATCTCCTTTTTTCTCCTTCTTTCATTCTTTATATGTGTGTTTGTTTGTT
>BMAT01012700.1:174335-186176 GCA_019649035.1 Elysia marginata
GTCTGTCTTTCTTTCTAACCAACTCCCTTTGTTTCCTTGTAATATACCTCCCAAAACTCTCAATAAACAACCATTCAAAATATTTCTCCTTTTATGATCATTGTCTCCAACACCCGTCTCCCTTCCCCCCATCTCTGTCTATGTCTCTGTCTCTGTCTGTCTGTCTTTCTGTCTCTCTCTCTTTCTCTCTGTACCCTGCTTTAGAAAGTATTTATACAAAATGCCATTTATTATCTTTCTTACCAGTTTTATTTTAGTTGTTCCTTGCCTGAACCACGCTACATAGTCAGTCCTTCTCTCTCGTATAATAAAGACGTGAGATCTTAGTTTCTTCATCTCTCTGTCTTTTTTACCAGTTTCCAAATAAGATGGCCTCTGGCTGTTTAGGGGTGTTACACTACTTAACAAATCTTTTTAACAGTTACAAATATTATCGGCATCGCCCATTCCGTAAAAAAAATCTTGATTTTAATTTTAACAAATACAACGCTTAGGTTGTCAATAGGCTTTGAAGATTAAGCCACTAAACTGGGCCTGAAATACGATCGGTTTCAGTCTCCATCTAAATCTAAAAAATATAGGGCCGTTTCTGTTTTGGTAGTCTGCCTATTATGTTCAGTGCATCGAGAGTAACAAGGACATAGATCTAAAGATTTCTCATATTATTATATTAAGATAAAGTTTCTGTTTTAGTCTCAAAATCTAACAGAGATCTACCACTGAACTTAACAGAGGAGAAGTTAAAATTAGGTCTAAAAATTGCAGCACTTTAATGGTTCTGGGCTAAACCTACTTATTGGTGCGGAATTGTGTACCAGAGATGGCCTAAGAGCATTTTTTAAAGCTGTGTAATATTTTTTTTCATATAGAGCTACACAAAGAAATGTACAGTCTGCAAGAAGGAATGCGGAACAGATTGTGTCTCCCAAGTTGTGACGCAGCTTTTAAAAAATTAAAATAAAACCGTTGCCATTGTTGTTTATTTTTTATTTAAAAAGTAGCCCAAAACACTCTCGATTTTGTCTGGAATCTTTGAACTAAAATTGAAGGTTGTGCGTATTGTGGTTCGGCGTTTAAAGCTGAGGTACAAACCGACATTTCTTTGTTATTAGGTAGATCAATGTTGCTTTTATCATCGTTGTCATTAGCACCAAAAACAACAAAACTCCATCTTCCTCATAACCACTACAACCACGAACATAGTGTTTCTGACCTAAATCTACCGGAATTGTGTATCGAAAGTGGTCTAAGAGCGTTTTTCTTTCTTTCTTTTTTTTTTAGTTGCGCAATATTTTTATATCGAGCCACACTTAAATGCACAATTTGCAAGAAGGAATGCAGAAGGTGTAAATAGATTTAGGTCAGAACCATTATTATATTCATCACCATACTGTCCTTTTACGACCAACATTTCTTCTCTTTAATACCTGCTCTACTCATGATCATTAAATACACAGAAACTCTCAGTTCTAGTTTTATATCTTGTCAGAACTATCATTGTAGTGATTTTCAGCTTTTTACCCAATTTTCTGCAGGTCTATTGATTCTGCCTCATTTACACCTCATTTCTTTGGTAATATATTTTCCTCTCCAATTTTATTCTTCTCTAGGGCTGAGTCCTTCCCAGTTGGCAACAAGTCTTGCTTTTTTATATTGTACAAGAAGAATAAGGAAGGCTCTGGGGACGTTAATCTAAGCAAAGAATGGTCATTCCCTGTTAAACCTTTCCATCATGATAATGATGCTGATGATGATGTAATCTGGTTGTTTAAACCTCGGTGAGTTGTGCTGTAACCTAACAGTCTCATTATTTATTTTTACCGGATTAGCCTCATAGATAGTGAACTCCCCGGGGTCTCTATCAAAACTAATGGTTCGTCGATTCCTCAGCGGGTCGCTCGCTTTAAAGAGAGCTTATTATAACAATATGCTCGGAATACAAATAACTTTCAAAAAGACTGTGAAGTCACTCGATCTGATCAGTAGTAAATGGTATGGTTTTCGATGTCTCAAGAGCATTATGTTCCTTCCTTGGTTAGAGATGATCATACCCCTAACTATTAGGAATGAGGGTTCAATTAGCGAGGCAGATTTTTGTCTGATGCCAATCCCAGTGAGATTTAATTATTTTGTGCCAGCCCATGCAGATTCAATTCTTACGTCTGCTTCAAAAAACATTTTAAAAGACAATAAAGATTAATAAATGAAAGAAATCTCCTTAGAACATTTTTTTTTCAAATATGCTCTACAGATTTTTATTGAATATACATTGTTTAATTAGATCTATGAGGTTTTCTGCGGTTTTTTTTTGTTTTATACGCTAAATTTCTCATAAAAGTAAGAAAATGTATCTTAATAAGATGCTAACATATTGGTTAGAGTACTATAAAGACTTCAGTGTTTGAATATCTTGACTTGCAGAGAACGGGTACTTTTCTCCTGGTAATTCTTACCTCATTCCCCACTGTAACTTATCTAAATGCGACACAGTAAAACGAACAAAGTTCTCATTCTAACAAAGTACTGAAGTTTCTTCAAAATGATTTTCTAACACGGAGATTGAAAGCTACTTTCTTAAATCCTAGAACAAACTTTAGTACAATAACACGTCCACTTTCTTCGTTGTCCTCTTATGAACCAAACAATCCGGGCGTCGCTATATATGCCTATCAAAAGAAATTGATACTTTACGCAATGCAACTTTCAGAGCAGCCTGACCTTTACATCAAAGTTCCCGCTAGAGGTGGAAAAAATAGTTCAAATCCAATTTTTTTTTAAATTGTAATTTTTCGAGTTAAAAGCGTGACAGACTATGAAAAATGGTCCGTACGAATGAAAGTCTTGCATCCAACTGTATTCAATTATTTCCTCTTCCTTTGTCTCGAATCGAACTCTGTTTCTCTCAGTGTCCCGTTCTCTGATCTGAGCACCAGGAGAACCTGTTCAAAATTTGGACGTAGGACACCAGTAATACCCTTCAGCCTCATCAAAATGGCCAGCTGGAATATCACCATGGCAACGCTGTTCTTAATTTTCACTTCCGCGTTTGTAAAGGGAGCCAACTCAACAGATGTTCGAGTTTTGTTCATGGCGCCAGAGTAAGTTCGGCTTTAGTAAATGAAAAAAAATTGTGTGTGTGTTCATGTTTTAAAGGTGAGAGTAGCGACAATTTACTCCATGCAGATATTAAGGACATCCAACCAAAAACGCCAGAGCATGCCCGTTTATCTGTTTGCGTCTCTTCATAAAATATTTTCTATAGTCTAGGATAAATAAAAAACACAAAAACCGGTTAACTAGATTAAAAGAAATTTGAGATCACGAGTTACAAAAAATTCAGCATTAAATTCCAACGTACTACTTAGTGTAAGTTACTTTGTGTCAAAGATTTTCATAAAATCCTTATATCTTGCCAGACTATTTAGGACTACTTTACTTCTTCTTTGAGTTTGAAATCGCCTAGGCGCCTCGAAAGCTTGCTAATCTTATTTATACTGTTAATTGCGTTCTCTCTAACTATGCCAAAATGCATTGCAAAACGTCAAAAACCAATATGTGGCTAAGTAATCGACCGCTCTCTAGATTTGGCCACAGAGCGGCCTTTCAATAGCTGTATTTCAGTTGGATAAACATTTTTTTATACTTAGAACGAAAAGTGTAAAAGTGGTATTCAACAAAAAGGAAAAATGACATAAGAGACAGGTTCTCTAACATAATGGTTGGTCTAATTTATTATCAAAAATCTCTTCCCATTAAAATGTCACAAAAGTAATGATTTTCTTTGGAATCTCATTCAGAGTTATAGTTAATGTTATATCAATTAAATACATTATTCATGTCTTTTAAAAACAAACGCAACTTAAAATTTTTTGCAAAAGGGAGATAAAAAAACTAACGCTACAAGTTTTCAACTTGACAAAGTTCAGGAAACAGTGTAGAGTGGCAGCGTCGTCTTTATTACCACTCTCATTATCAACACCATTATAACTATGGTCTTTATCATCATCACTACCATCAACATAACTATCAATATTGTTACCATTACATTTAAATCAGATTAAAGTCAATATTGTCAGCAACAACAATTTGCCGCCACTACCTCCATCATCACTATTACGGTATCAACGACACTACAATTATCATTACAAATATCATCGTCAATATCATTGTTATACGAGTGATTGAATGAGAATGTGCTCTCATTTTATATCTCTGCCTAAACTGTAGCTGCTAGAAAAAAAAAAGGGGGGGGGGCGAGAATAGACCTGCTCTATTTTTTCTATATAGTTATTACGATCCTGTTCAAACCGAGACCCACCTGCAATGCCAAAAAAAGGGTCAGAGTGCCTGTTTCAACCCTAACAAGACTGATGCTAACACTGTTTTGTTTCTTCTTGTTTGTAATTTTTGTTGCTGTTGTTATGTTTTCCGCTGCACAAAGTTCCCAGGAACAGTTCGAATACAGCGCGTCCACAAGTGTAGGCCCGCTAGCTCAAGCCATAGAGTCAGCGTTGGATGAAGGTCTCTTCCAGGGCTTCAGAATCAAGTAAGTTAATGTGGAAAACTTGTTACATATTTGGCAGTTGATATTAATGATGATGATGATGATGATGATGATGATGATGATGATGATGATGATGATGGTGATGATGCATACAAAGCAACAATCTATTTTTTATTTCACTTGAACTAAATCTTAATTTACACCGAGAACCCCAGGTTAGTTTTTACAACTGTATTGATGTTTTTATAGAAAATTAAGCAGCAGCCTTAAGCTGGTTGGCAGCGCAATAAGGCCTTTTTTCCTTTAACGATGGTCTTTTTTTATTTTGCTTCGGTTTTCAGTGTAACTTGGATAAATGGGCAATGCAGCGGGAAATTGGCTGTAGGGAACTTCGTCACCTACCTTCTACTTGAAAAACCAGATGTTATTTTTGGACCCCCATGTACTACAGGTGAGGTGAATCGAAATAACTAGTCATGGATGATGCTATTGGCCCAAAGTTTTTTTTAAGTTATACTAGAAAAATTAGCCTTACTAGATTAGACTACGTTCCACCCAGTCTTCTTCAGGCAGGCCGTTACTTCAGCTTGCCCTTTCAAGATTACAAAAATGCAGTGTTTTTGGCCGCAGATCTATTTGTACACAATTGTCTTGGGTTCGTGTGATGCTTTCAAAGACGACTGTCTGGATCTGTGAGTCGACTATAGGGTTGTTGCGTGAACCTTAAAATCAGTTTTAGGCAGCCCCCCATTGTGCAATGGATAGTCTGGTACCGTAGCTTAGATTTAACACTTGATTATGCAGTGAATAGCCTGTTAGCTTAAATTTAACACGCAATTATGCAGTGGGCAGTCTGTTATCTTAGATTTAACACTTGATTATGAATTGGGTAGTCTGTTAGCTTAGATTGAAGACTTGTTTATACAGTGGGTAGTCTGTTAGCTTAGATTGAAGACTTGTTTATGCAGTGGGTAGTCTGTTAGCTTAGATTTAACACTTGAAATTGCAGTGGATGGTCTGTTAGCTTAGGTTTAATGCTTGATTTTTTTCCACTGAACTACTTACCACACACAAGAGCTCGCTTAGGGTTACAATTTTCTTAATTTTTATCCACAAGAGAGGTTTGTCGAGCAACAACCGCTTGGCTCATATCTTTTACCCTGTTACCTCCCCCACTACAAAAAATCTCAGAATTCGAGGGAATGAGGGTTTGCTAAAAAAAACTTTACGCAGTGCGAGTTTTTAAGTGCAGGCACATGCAAACATATATTCATACACAAAAGGGAAGAGAAAATGTATTATTATTTAGACCATCACACAGACGTATGTGTGATGGTCTAGATAATTATCAATGATCCTCACCCTTGGCCACTGAAAAGTAAACGTCACTTGCTCTATCTTTGTCACTGGCAAGCTTTCCTGTTTGACCCTTGCCTTTTCCCGTTACTTTCATTTCCCTCTTCACAAATCTCTACTTCGTGTCTCTTGAGGTCCAGGCTACTCCTCGCCTCTTTACCTTTATGGATTTCACTGTTAATGGTAGTAAAATTATCACAGATCGCTCATAGACATTTATGGGACATCCATTTCAACAAATGATAACAAAATCGGTTATAGCTTGAATCGTGGTCTAATACCATTACTTTAGTGTTACCACAGACAACAAGCTTGACGCTTTTACACTAAGGTATCACTATGGAGATGTTTGAAGTGTTAAGTTAGGTGAGTCGTGTCTGGTGTCCCCTGACGCCTGGCTGTGTCGCAATGCTCTACCAGTTCTACCGCGCTGGTCGTGAGCTTCAATCAGATCGGTAGCCTCAGGCCCCAGTGAGGACAATTACCGTTGTTTGATTTGGTTCATAGCTTTCAATTAATGTAATCAAAACTCTACGGCGAGTTTGGTTGATCTAATGGTTTTACATTATTGGATGTTGTAATAAATTCTGTTTGAGTATAAGAAGGGAATAAAGTTAAATAGCCCACCTATGACACCCTTTTTGCGCAGTAAAAACTGTCCAGGTGTTCTCTGGGTTGTAACGAGAAAAAAATCACACGAACTTTATTCTTTTTACCATAAGCTGCTTATCTAAGTTTGATTGATCCGTCGGAATTAATTCAGCTTGCTTTCGATGGCTCTGAAAGATGATTATTGAGAAATAAACACTTTGTGATATCGTTTTTGACAAATTAAATTGCTCACCATTTTTGTGAAATTAAGTTTGCTTTAACAGAATGTATCATAAGGACTTTTTTTAAATTTTTTAGTTATATTAAGTGTCTAATGATGTTATAGTGCTCAACTCTGACAAATGTGGTAATTTAGGTGTAAAATCAGCTCAGAATAGGTGGGACAGTTTGCGAGGGAGGAAGATGGAAAGAAGCATTGTGACGCGGCCAGGGAAAATCAGGCCCGAATTTAAATTTTTCCATATTGAGAATCGAGTTACTGCTTTTTTTCATATATTATATTTTATGTCCTTAAAGAGGCTGAAAAAATTACATCTCCATCTTTTCTATAACCTGAGAACTTTTCGTTTCAAAGCTGTAAAAAATTATTGTTTTTTAACAGTTTGTTTGAAAGGGTTTTACTCAAAACTGGTTTGAGCGACTTGTGGCTAATTTTCCCTGACCATCTCACAATTATAAGGCGTAGGGAGATTGGGAAATAGGAAGGTGATGGCAGGAAGGAAGAGATGCGTAGTTTTTAGCATCTTTTACTTCTTTGTTTTCAAATGAAGTATAGTAACGGTTATTTTCTTCTGTTTCCCTCTATTCCGTACTGCATTTGATTTGAAGGTTTTTTTGAATAAAGCTCTCTACTTTGGATGAAATTGAGGCACGGGGTGTAGAGTTAACCCTCTTCAAAGGAGGGGTATAGTATTAAAAATTTTTAGCAGCTACTACCTGTAAAAAGAAAGTTTGCGACGATTTTAACTTCCATATGTGAGTTCAGGAAGAACAAAAATTATGTAAGAAGTGCCACGGAACGACGACAATAAATAGTGTGATACTTCTATAATAATATCGATTTGGTATAAACACAGCAATATTCATATCTCAAACTAATAGCCAATTAGATGACGTTAATTCTAGCATTACCAACAAAATATCTACATAGTTACTGTTAAGTAAATGTTGATGTCAAAAAAGCCTAGCACAAGAATTAATTAGGGACATTGTCAAGTCTTGCACAAAAGCATACAGAATTATTCATTTCGCCAAGCTCTTGCCACATCTGCACTGATTACTACGTTACGGCTGTATAGAGACTAAAATAAGCAAGCAATATAAGAACAGCTAACCATATGTGGGTTAAACAAAAGAAATTAAGAGTCACAGAAGAGCCTACGCCGCAGAAGAATAAGGTGTTTCTTTGCATAATTAGAGCTGTAGATCTATGACTACCTGACACATGTTTGTCAAAGATAATTAGTTTGCCATGCACCATAGTCTCATTATAATGTTGTGGACATCTATACTATAGCTGCACGAAGACAAACACTGCCAACTACTGTGTAAAGATGATAGCACTGACCAAAGTTGTCTAATTGGCAGCGTTGCAGAGTGGTTAGCGCGTCGAACTCGAGATCTGGAGGTCGCGGGTTCGATTCCCGACCATGCCATGTTGCAATTGCCTTGGGAAAGCCATTTACCCTAACTTTCCCCAGTCCACCCACCTGCAAAATGGGTACTTAGCTGCAGGCAATTCTTGAATTTGTGATTAGCGCCTACAACTCCCTTCATATGGGTTTAAAGTGGCCTTCAAATGAACTGGTCTGCTGGGGCATTAATGGCGCTGCTCTGTGGCGACATAGTCACGCTGAGTAACAAGCCAAATTTCCCGAAAGGGATTTAATAGTGTATAAAATAAATAAATAAATAAATAAATAATTGCTCTCATTTGTGGACATTTTTGTATGTGCATGGGTGGTTGATGTCGCGATAGGGCTGTGTCAGGACTAACATCTCTTGTGTCTAAAATTCAAAAGGTTGGCTACCCAGCGAACTCTTCTGTGGACAGGGTAGTTTTTTTCAAATAACACTAGTGCTGAATCTAAGCATAAAACCTCACCATTGCCACAGGGGAACTGCTCTTAAAGAATTTTTTAAAGTTCATAGAACAGCAGTGATATACTATAGTTAGCTATAGTATATCACTGGAACTGCACCATTTTAGAATTATGTGGCTGTTTAGTTAAAACTGTGTTATGATCTGACAAATATTTTATAATGGGTCGCAAAGCTAAAATCAAACGACTGCTACTGTGTAGTGAGCTTGGAGGCCCTAATGCAGACCCACCACTCCATTATGAGTAGATTATCTTCTAATAAATTTTGTAAGGGTCAAACAAAGTAGATGTTCTACTTTGTTATAACTATAATTCAAACTCAAATTAGATAGATCAGTAGAGCACTTATATTCGACTTTATTTACTATGGAGGCTTAAGTCTGTTTAAAATGACGCATATACTGTACGGAAGACTCCGGAACGGCACTCGATTTTTACTTTCCCATGTAAAAGGTTGTAGGTGATGTATTGCGACAAAATTCTTTTCAAAGTCTCTTGCCCTTGTTGACATAATTATATGTAGATATGAAGGACAAAAATTTACTGCTAGCTACAATGATAAGAAGATCAAAGTGAAGCAAAGTTCTTTAATTGCTCCCATTAGTACACTTTATTTCCATGCTGCCAAAGATCGATTTTTTTAATACTGGTGTTTCCTATGACTTTTAGTAACTACCACAAACCTTCAAATAAATAGATTGGAGTTGCAAGGTAGTTCGTGTGTAGTGCTAGTGCTAAAATAAGTCTCCCCACACTCATTCACCCTCATCCACCTGTTACTCGTGTCCAGCAATTCCATATGTCCTATAAGGCATCTTTTCTGGACATATTCACTATGGCCTCTTGTCTGGACATATTCCCTATGGCTTTTTAACAATTTCCATAAGCCATCTACTTAAATACTCATGTTGAATTTGCAGTGTATCAGCATCAAGTGTCTGGCACTGTTTCAATATATTTTATTTGTCCCCATACCCCACCCTCACACTCCTCTCCAACCCAAACTGATACGCTTGTCCCGCAGCAATGTTGCCAATGTCCGATCTGGCATCCTATCTGGACATCCCTATCTTCAGCTGGGTGTCCAACATGCCAGAACTGGACGACAAGGCGGTCAAAAATACGCTGGTCAGGGCAGTGGCCGCCATTTCATCACTGAGTGAGTCGAGACTTGGAATGAAGCAGTTCATTATTTCCTTTACTTTTGTTCTGCCTTGGCAATTCTCTCTCTCTTTCTCTCTATCTCTCTCTTTTTTTCTTTCTCGCCTCTCTCTCTTCTCTCTCTCTCTTTCTCTCTCTCTTGGTCTCTCTCTCCTTTTCTCTCTCTCCTCTCTCTCTTTTTTCTCTCTCTTTCTCTCCTCTCTTCTCTTTTTCTCTCTCTCTTTCTCTCTTTCTCTCTCTCTCTCTCTCTCTCTCTCTCTCTCTCTCTCTCTCTCTCTCTCTCTCTCTCTCTCTCTCTCTCTCTCTCTCTCTCTCTCTTCCCCTTTTCCTGTCTCTTTCCAAATCTTTCCCTTATTTCTTGACAATTTTAACATTTCATGGAATGACTCAGCATTCCTATCCCTCATTTTCCATCGTTCTTTTTTTCACCCTCCCTCTTTTTTTATCCGCAGTTTTCTACCAGCCCACTCACGTAACTATTTTCTTTGGGATTTAGTTTACTTCCTTTTTCTTCCGTCCACTTTACTCTATATAATTAAAGTAGTTATTTGTCAAGTTCTTTTCTATAATACGCTTTTCCATTGCGGTTCTCTTCCTCATTTGTGCGCTTTTTCTCTAGCTCTCTTTCACTTAATCTTATTCCCCTCGTTTTTTTTCTCTCTTTAAGACTTACATAATTTTTCCCTTTAATTCTCAAACATAAATGTGTACTTTTTTTCCTTACACGCATTTTCAATTTTTTTCTTGAATATTATTTTTATTCGTTACTTTAAACTTTTTAAGCCTCTCTCTCTCTCTCTCTCTCTCTCTCTCTCTCTCTCTCTCTCTGTCCGTCTTATTCTCTCTCTCTATTTCTTTTTAATCTGATATGCTCTGGTCAAATTTCCATCAAATCAAACCTAACTATTTGCCCTGCCTCCCCCGTCCCCGGCTCATCTCATTATCTAGGTGATATTTTACTTTTTTTCTGCACCAAAATGGGATGGTATCACCTCGCCATGATCAGCACTTCGGACGAAAAGTCTGTGAGCATGGCCGGATTTTACAGGTCAAAGTTGAAACTGAATGAGAAATTTTATCTCACCAGAGATTTCAACTCAATCGACAAGAATGTTTCAGAAGAGAAAATCAGGCAGATGTTCAGGGATATAAAGAGGGAGGCAAGAGGTAGGTTATGGAAACATGTACCTAGAGAAGATGAATGTAATTAATTCTGTGTGTGATGGTGTACAGTTTTTGAACTGAGATGTACCGAGGTGTGTCAACACCGTCAGGTCAAGCTAAAAAAGAAGTGGAGGCAGCTACTACTTCTGATCATCTATGTTATAAATCAATTTTACATCATTTGTTAGGCAGGACATCGACTAAGATATATTACAAAACCAGCAATTACAACTTATTTTACAACCTTCTAACATTTGTTGAGATAAAGCTAGCTTTTTTTTTTAATTGTTTGAAAAGAAAGGAGAAGCACGCAAGTAAAACGGAGTTAGAGTGTAAATATGTTTAGATTATCTTTAAAAGTAGGGCCTAATAAGGCTAGCTGTGCTCGAACCTTGACTCGTTGGATCAAAAGCTGATTTTCTATTAACAGATACGGACGTGATTTTTAACATACATAGTACTGTAAAAGTTTGTATTATATAAGAAAAGCTTTAGACGTTCAGTAACGTTGCTAAACAAATCTTTACCTGTTGTTGTTGAATTCAAATAAATAATAGGTTGTAAAGTAAAATACATCGACAGAGATCATTTTGAAATTAGCTTCGGTTCAAGTAGGAATCTATATCATAGAGACTGGTATTTTTTCTAATGTATTATGACTATAACGGCTACTACTACACATAATACAGCTACTGCTACTACAAGCATAACTACTGCTACTGCTACTGCTACTTCTACTACTACTACTACTACCACTAGTACTACTACTACCACCACTACTACTACTACTACTACCACTAGTACTACCACTAGTACTACTACTACTACTACTGCTACTACTACTAGTACTAGTACTACTACTATTACTACTACCACTAGTACTATCACTAGTGCTACTACTACCACTACTACTGCTGCTGCTGCTGCTGCTACTACTACTAC
>BMAT01012700.1:233756-243868 GCA_019649035.1 Elysia marginata
ATACTATGATTCCATCAAAGCGTTATAATATAAGGCTGCAACTGTGTGCTACATAGGCTACTGTTATTCTAGCAGTCTAACACAACATGTTACTAAAAATGTGTACTCGCCACCGAATCCCAAAAGTGTTTTGCACAACGGATCGACGGTGATGTGGTTCTTGTTGGGGAACGTCAATACGTCATTTCGTGTCGTACTTGTTGAGGAACGTCAGTGCGTCATTTTGTGTCGTACTTTTTGAGGAAGGTCAGTGCGTCATTTTGTGTCGTACTTTTTGAGGAGGGTCAGTGCGTGATTTTGTGTCGTACTTGGGGAACGTCAGAACGTCGTTTCATGTCGTACTTGTTGGGGAACGTTAGTGCGTCATTTCGTGTCGTACTTGTTGAGGAAATTCATTGCACCCTTTCGTGTCGTTGCGATTGTATACGACTCGCAAAGATCCCAGCAAAGCATCAAATGCTTACACGTTGCACAGATCCTTTGATATGCTATTTACTGAGGTTTCAGAACTGGGTTACTTCTCTTAGCAACAGCTTCTTACAAATCCAAGTGAGCATGCTCCTTGCTCAGCGCCGATGTTCCCATTTAAAGCAATCAACTGACGGATTAGGTCTGTTTATAATTATCTTTTTAGCATTATTCTGGCTTATAATTTAGTTTTTTTTATAAATGATATTGTGTGTTTTGGGGATTTTCAAGTTGTTATCTTGGAAATACATGTAACCAGAGCAAGACTCAGAAGTCTTAAATTTTCTTAAAGTTTGAAAACAATTATAATTCGATTGTGACTACAGAGTTTTCTAGACGAACAAAAAAAAAACCTTGCAATAATAATAAATTCATAAAAGTAAAATAAATATGTTTGGTAAGTGTAGTGCATCATTGTACCGCTCAAAACAAACAAAACTTGGTGTAAAATGTTGTCGTTTTACTTACACAAAAGTTGATGCTGTATCGAAACCTTTTTATTTATACCTGCTAAAACATAGCGTCTTTGGTTTACACAGACACAATTATAATATGCGTAAATAAGACCACCAAGAATCATTGTTTCGCAAATGTTGATCTTAATGAAACTGACAAAAACATTTTTAACAATTTTTTATCATAATATTAGCCTTAATAAAGCTGGTAATGATATCTGTAAGACTCTTAATTCTGCAAAGTTGTACTAAATTCGTTCTAGGGTTTTTTTCATACAACCGCTGACAGTAATATGACTGGTAGTAATAGTGTAAGCTTTTTAGTTGTGTAAACTTTGACCCCAAGAAGAAGCACATTTCTATGAGGCTCCAAAATTGTTGGTTAATATTAAAATAATTGACCTTTGGATAGCCTAATTGTGTGACACTGCTACTTATATATCTCTGGTTGTAATTTTTATAATACTCAAAGAAAAGCTGATGGGCTTAAAAATATTAATAATTCAAGTCGTAGACTTTGGCGCCGCGGTCACTGATCATTAATTTCAAAAATCATACATAAAATGATTAACAACAGATGTTGATTTTTCATCTTGGGCATTAAAGTTGTAGACTTTGGCATAGTCACCGATTATTAATTTAAAAAATCAATGCGTAGAATGATTAACGATAAGTTGATTTTAAATCTATATGAGCATGTTCTCTATTTTAAATTTTTTATAATAATAAATGGTTCATATTGAACAAGTCTATAAAATGTGATTTTATAAATTATACTAAAACGAAATTCATTGCCATGTAAATCTAGACTGTGATTAACACTGTTTAAGAATTTCAAATAAAATTTCATTTTCTTAATTTCTTTAAAATTCTGTAGGCTTGCTTAGCAAATATGTTTTCAAATTGCACGGCTACACACATTCAAAGAAAAAAAAATCAGAAAGGAAGGCTTGTGGTGACAAGGTAACTGAAAGCTATGTGAATTTGCTTTCAATCAAGTGGCATTGCAGTGGGCGCCGATGTAAGTAGAGTGGAATCCTGTTAAGATAAACCCTTCTGGGACCAACTAAAAAGTTCATTTTATCCAAGTTTATATTAAGCAGTAACATTGTTAAAAATAAAGCAAAAAGAACCCAAAAGTCTAGTTTCTCTTAACCCAAAGGCGATCTTAAACAGGTTTTGTATTAAGCGGACTTTACTGCATAAGTCGAGGGATTGAATCAAAGCAAGTTTTTCGACCACTTTCACTGAAGCCTAAGCCTTATTCAATTCTCTGCTAATCCCCTTATTCTCCCAATCATTGCCCAGATTCAAATCTTAGATCAACTAACAAAGCCTTGCAAAGATTTAAGTTTCTAGAAAACTTTGGCAATCAAAGAGCAGGACGGAAATTTTTTTTATACAGTTTCTATGTGATTGTTACACCTATTTCCTTTTGATTTTTCAAAAATCAATGCCTGTTTTTTACTGTTCATATTGAATAAAAAATAGTATTTACTTGATACTGTGTGGCTATTTTCTGTTTAAGAAGTTGGGTTTTTTTTAATTACCCAAATCTGTTTTGTCTTGTAATTTTGTTATAAAACAAAGTTTTTTTAACAGGTAAAACAGTATTAACCTTAACAGAAGATCTCTCTCATAATGATAAAAAGCATTAAAATATTTATAGTGACACGATAATGTCAAGACCCTAAAGAAAAAAGGTTAGAATTCAGCATCACCCGGCGCAGATTTAGTGTTGTGTTTTAGAGCCCCAGATTTCATGCTTGGCTTTTCCAAATTGAGTTATGATACTATAGTAGCTAAAAAAAGCCTACTTTTTAGTAAGTTCATATCACAAATAACAAACAATGAAATAACTTGGAAAACATATTCAAGTTTTACTTGATTAACACTGGGCTATCCATCCACAACCATATGATCCCAGCTGCTACCATCCATACCAGATTGGTGGACTAATCAAGTCACATTTGATTTCAACACAGCATCAATTCAAGTATCAAATACAACTAAGTATGGTAGGATATCCATTTATTGAGTAGTTTGATAAAGACATTCAAAACAATATGCAAAATCAAGTTTGTAAAATAAGTAAATCAGAAAGGCCTTTGGTATATAAGCACATACACAGAAATATAAAACATTGATATTAAAGTCATTGATAGAGATTTAAATGCATCAGCTTTGTCCAGCTGTGTGTGATGTTGAAGCGGGATACTATGGAAGATGAATAGATTAGTCTCATGAATTCTAAACAGTAAAGTGAAACTTCCCTGGTTTAAAATAGACATATATATTGTAAGCAATAAGACCCATGACATGGAATGAGCAATTTTGAATGAATATTAAGATATAACTGATTATTTGATCCAACTTAGCACATCTGCTTAAGTGAAATGGTGAAAGGACTGAAAAACACCTTGGATATTTAAAATAAACCTATTACAATTTACCATTTTGCAAAATTTTGTTGGCCCCTATATCAAAAGCACTATGTTGCTTAACAGACCATAAATCTTAACAAAAGCTGAAGAGTATATAATAGCTTGAATATGAGGATATCAAATATTTAGCAATTAAATAAAAAAGATATAACTAAAAGGTAAGAACATCTAATAAAATAGAATAACAGTTAGGGTTTCTATTGAGGTTTGTGTAAGTGTTGTGAAAGCACAAAGTGTTTTATATTACAGTGGATTCCACTTAAAGTCAACAACTTTAAGGGAAACTCTTGCTTAAAGTCAACTCTGTTTTTCAGTCCCATTTTGTATTTCTTTATAATTTTGTTATGGTTAAAGTCAACTTTTTCTTAAAATCAACGCATATTTTTTGTCCAGAAGTGATGACTTCATCAGGATTCCACTGTAGAGAGCAATAATGCAGAGAGCACTATTTTTTAACATTTAAAAGATGAAACTTTTATGACAACAATAAAGTGGCCGTGGCAACAGAAGAAAACATGCGTGCAAAGTGAGCACCAAATCTTATTCCTGAAAATGTTTGACACAGCCTTCCTCGACCTTAGTTATCTTCTCTATGATGCTTCCTTGTTTATTATAGTCAACTTGAGTCCATATCCAAGGGACATAACCAATAAAATTGTTTTAGGTGAAAATTGAGTTATGAGCACGTCCTTGGGGCACAAAAAAAAAACGAAAGAGGTTAATTGAAAATTGAGGTAAGCAAATTTGACTAACGCAGATTTAACTGTAGGAGTTCACAACAGCGAGGCTGTGTATCACTAAAAATAGAAACAAAGGTTGCCATGGCAATGGAATAAAAACATGGCAGCAAGATAAAGATAAAATTTGCTAAGCACTGTATGCTAGAATTTTGGTCAAACACTGCCCTCCTCATAAGCATATGAGTATATACTTACCTATGTATTGATCTGTTGCAATTAGAATTGCTCTACAAAATGCCCATGTTTTCACACAAAAAAAAAACAAAACAACTCAGCAATATCACTCTGACAACCAGAGAAAATAAGAAATTATCTTTCTTATCAGTGATACTAAAACTAGCCTTGAAACAACACATGTAATTTCAGCCCCTCATGCACAATCCTGAGTCATAAAGTTCATAAATTACTCCAGCCAGTAAAGAAGAACTTTATATAAAAACAAAATGCTCATGGTTTTTTATGAACAAAAGTAGGCCTATTAAAACAATACAATGATTATGAGTTATCAAAATCGTATTTCCTCTACTTGTTAGATTTTAAAGCAGTCAAAAAAAATCTCAAGGATAAAATTGTGCTACTTAAACTTTAGCTGAGCAAAATGATTATGAATTGGAATGGCAACAATATTGAAATAACAACTTCAAACAAATACTTTTTTTTAAAAAGGCAACAAATTAATATAAGTTTGTAAGTAAACAAAATGTAAAACAGATCAACATGATATAGCCATACAATTCAAACAAAAAAGTATTCAATGGAACTTGTATTGGAAAGTTTTTGTTTTATCCACCAACTTTGAATTTAGGGAATTGCTAAGAGAACAAAATCTTTAAAGTTTTCAGTGTAACTGAAATACATGTACGTTTTAAGATGTACAGTACACTAACAGTAGAAAAAAGATGTTGCAGTTATTGTTTTACTTTATTTTTTTTTTTCTCAGTAAATGTAAGGAAAACTAATGGTCAATTTTTACTTAGTGTTAAAACTTTTGCTTCTTCAGGAGTTCCTCCTATATCGTAACAGCACACAGCCTAAAATTTCAGTTACATAATAGTTTTGATAAATCAAACAATACTACAGGCTTTGATAAAACCAATATTTTAATAATACTCTGCTACATCCATAAATCTGTAGACCTAATAAAATTACCCAATTAGACTGGTTTGCAGCCAGCAACTTAATCAGCACATTGTCGATATTATGCTCTCTTTCATTTGTAAAAGGAGATAAGACCTCTGGGTAGTATTGTACCATGGTCTATAAAATGATTGAATTGCACTGATGGTCAACGGAAGAAAATGGATATTTCATTGAAATACAATTCAACAAAAAAATTTATTGACAAAAAAAGAGGTCCATGACATTTTGTTGCTGAAACATGTATACGACTGGTTTATTCCTTTATCACAAACAATCTTAATAGACATATTTCTCCATTATATGGGGAAAAGATCACCTATTTTTCAATGAATAACACAAGACATAAGATATTTTTCCAATAGGCTTACTTCAAATGAGTTTTAAAAACTTAAGAATAAGATACAATGTATCCATCGCTTATCTATTCCACATTATTCACAACCTGAGATCATTTTGTGGACTGCTACACTCTAAAACGATGATAGGGATTACTTATTGCTGATGATGAAGAAATGGACAATAGTGGTGATGTTTACGATTACAATATCATGTTTCAGTTTTGTATTTCACTGTAATTAATGATTGTAGTTTTGAAAGTGTGGAAAAATTAATAATGGAGACTTGGGGATGTATGACAAGATATGTAGCAAATGAAAATGAAAAACAGAGGAAAGCCTCTTAAAGTTGTAGATGAAAAAAAAAAACCATGAAAACCTGTTCTGATTAATCCACCTTCATTTTCCTTTACACCTGAGAGAAACAAGCCTAACAAAGGCTACAATAGAACAGCAGGTCTCATTCCTTACAGTTTCTCTTGCATTTTAACCATCTCACATTTCCATTTTCAGTTCTTACACCCATGATAGACCTAAAATATTTTTTTGGATAAAGAAGAAGAAAAACATAATTTTAGTCTTACACCATAAATGCAGTCTCAAGACTTAGCCTCTTTCCCCCAGCAAGTCAGTACACACCAGAGCAAAATCAAACCGTGTTTCAGAGTATTTTAGTACCGTACAGCAAATTGTTGGCGACCCCTAAAGACTGACATTCTAGAAATTTTAAGCACTTCTGTTAGCTAGGTACCCATTATACGGGTTATGGAATGCGGAAAGTGTGGATAAACTGTTTTCCCAAGGCAATAACAACATGATTTGAGGTTGGGATTAAACCCGCAACCACTGGACCAACAATCCAATGTGCAAACCTCTGAGCCATGTTGCCCCAGAGCACAGAATTGTCACAAAAAAAGATGAAGAGAAATGTTCCACTTTTTTTTTACTATTACGCTGTTCAATCTAAGGTTTTTTCTACAAGAATGAAGATAACGATTTCTTGGCAACTTTAAAACTGAAAACAACATTGCTTTGACTGTGATAAAGGCAAAGAAATATAATAATTACTCTATAATCAGCAACCTTATTTTTTATTTAATGGCAAGATAAACCTTACAATTTCTTTTACTCTCATCCTGTGCTTGGGTATATATCGTGATATGATTTTGATAATGGCAGGAGCCTTCAGTGTTTTCACAGTGAAAAAATGTCCTGCTTAAATCACATGAAAAATAAAGGAACAATATCTTTTTTTCTTTTGGTGGGGGATATGGTTAGCATGTCTTAAAAGACAAAAATAGTGCTATTAAAAACTAAAATGTGAATTTAAAAAAAGTACGTGAATCATCTATATCATAAAGCAAACTTACTTTGTTGAATAATTTTCCTTGTTTGCAAGAATCTTTCTGTCTCAAAAAGCTAAAGTTTAACAAATTTTTTTGCCCCTGCAAAGAAATTAACTTTCAGGTAGGTACACATAGAAGTTAAGAAGGCTATATAATTAGCGCATTAGCTTAGAACCATAAAAAGGTATAAACATCAACATGAAAATTTTTTTTTAAAATATAAAGATTGAGAATTTTATCAAAATATCACAATGTAACTTGATAACACCAAACAAAAAAAAAACATTATTAACAACTGTTGGATAGTAACAATATACACTGTAGCTAATGTAGTTAATATTATTAAAGCAAATTAAATCTTCTTACTATACCTGTTGGTTATTGTTGCATAAGATATTGAAAATGTTGGATTTTTTTATGTTATATTACAACATGAAATTTCCTTCAGCTTTCTCTTCCTAGCTAAAACAGATAGAGTTTGGATTGCTGAAATTACTTTACCAAAGATATTATACATAAATTTAAAGAGTCAGAATCGAACATACATATACTATAATAAAACAATAAAGTCCAAAATTGGTGTATATGTGGAAAGCAAAGAGCACTCGTGGTTTTGCATTAAAACAAAGCTAAGAGTTGATAACTGCTTTCAACGGACGCATAGGCAAGAAATTGACATAAAATGGCAATCAATGTAAACAGCTTCAAAGCACCATCCTAACAAGTTAAGTGGCAAGAAAGTTTCCATTTGCAGTTCCACCAGCCTCCTAAACTATCACTTAATTATCGTACAGGTAATGAATATGCACCTAAACATACTGTGAGTTGATGTACTTCCTACAACCTGCTCCAATTAGTTAGAAGATAAAAAATGTAATTCGATAGAGAGATTTAATGTGCTTTTTTTCCCTTCCTGACATTTTTCATCAATTTTAAATAATAAATTTTTCTTGGTATGGGATAACTTTCAAAATCCAAATAATTTTTGTCAGGTTGCAAGCTGCTGATATTTGGGTCAAATATTTGTGGATAAGAAAAAGTTGACAGGCAGCAGCCTAGCCAAGTTCACAGGAAAATGTGTGTCTTTTCAGTGGTGAGCAACTTTGCCATTTAACAGTATAGGTTTCTATCTTTTTTTTTTTTTAAATTCTTGACCAGTAAAGACCTGACTAGGCATAATGTTAATGATAATGATCGTTTTTTCCAGTTCAAAATCAACTCAAAATTTCAACACGACAAAGAATCAACTGAAAGAGCAAAGAGGGGTTGAAAAGGCATTTAAATGTCTAGCATAATTTTTCAAGTAGTCGGGGATATAAAAAAAATATGACATGGTGTTCTCATTTCCAATCAACATTAAAACTACAGTGAGAAGTTTTCACAACCATCATTGAATTTTTTTTAATTAGCCGACAACTGATCTTTAGATCATGAATCAAATTATCAACCCACCCAAAGGTGGTTGAAAGTTCTAACAAAAAAAACCACAACAAACGAACAGCTTACTTTACCAGTTGCACAAAAAAAGAATAGTCTTTGTGTTAAATACTGTATAGAGCACGTTAGCATGTGTGTCCTTAGGATTAGAAAAGTAAATGAACAATACCTCTGAACCACAGTATGAATTCTTTAGGCTCATCTCACAACTCATGGCTATTAAGACGAGTGATCAATACTGAATCTCCCTGCCTATGAAGGAATTCAGACAAGACAATTTCACACACAACTTTTGTTTTTCTGCACAGACATCGTGCAGATCTATATATTTTTGCCATCACGCTTTGATCTCAAAAAACAACTTGAAAATAAATTTCCCTTCGTTGGACCTTCAACCATTTTTTAGCAGTACCGGTAACCTCATTTTCGTCACCAATTTGCGTTCCTTTAAGATTTCTCTATATAAATCGAAAGAGAAGAAAGTCTGATAGCAGTAAATCAGGTCAATATGCAGGATGCAGTCGAATTTCAAACCCACATTGGTCTACAGTTGCCCTTGAAATTGTTGCTAAGTGTGGCAGTGCCATGTCTTGCAAAAGAAAAAAAACCTCTACAGAGTTTTGCTTGCAGTGTTTCAGAGATCATAATTTTTTTAAGAAGACTGAGCACTATTCACCAGTCATTGTATAATTTTTTTAAAAACAGCACCACAGAGGGGCACTTTAAATGTCCCAGAACACAGTCAATATGACCTTTAGTGTCAAGCATTTCACTTTTTTTTTCTATGTCTTTACTTAAACTTTCTTGCCCAAAACTTTTACTATAAAACTAGATGGGCATCTTTCCTTAAGCGTTTCTAACATCTCTTGATAAATTTCAGTAGAATTTTTACCTTTGAGATAAAGAGAATTGAGAACGAAGAGCATCTTAATCTTCTCCAAAGCGTCAGCAGAAAGAGGCAGGATTCCTTCTTTTTGTTGCTTGACAATGTTCTCTTTACAGCGCAGCAGCAGAAAGTTGTCAATGGGTTTCGTCAATCTTTTGCACAGCCTAAAATTAGATGCTACAAGTCTTAGAATACCTGTGAAAATTCTATTGAAATTCGAAAACTTCTTCATGGCCAGGGAGATTCAATGTTGATGACCCTGATATATATATATATATTTGTCTTGCAGCAAGTCAAAATGAGTCTTAAGTAGAATTTGGAGAGTATTAAGATATTGGTATGGCAGAAAAGTTTATTTTGTCTTATTAAAATAGAACAAACAGAAAAGCTCTATATCATACTTCTAAGTAAAGTTATAGCTGTTTGAAGTCTGCAGGACTAGGACTTGTGAAAGTCCATAAAGCGGAGAAAATTGTGGTTAACCCCACCAAACCGGATTCCTGGTATACCGGAAATAGGTTAAACTACTCACTACCGGATTCCCCGTATTCTGGGATTCAGAGGTGTATTAAAAAACGTGTGTCATAGTCTAAAAATAATCGGCCAATCACTGGACTTTTCCTGTTCACATGAGCTCAGATGTTTACAAACGGCTTCCCCCCATAATTTGATTGTGTTTTCGCTGTGGTTTTTGATGTTTTGACTAATTTTTCAAAATGAAGCGAGCGCTGGAGCAACCAGGGCCGTTGTCAGGTAAACGACAACAAAGGTTGTTTTCAAGAAACAATGTCTTTGCAGCAAATTATTGATTCTGTAAGGTGAATTCGATCAGGAATAGCCCTAGATCTACAGTGATGAATC
>BMAT01012700.1:243972-259999 GCA_019649035.1 Elysia marginata
TAGGTGGTGGAAGAGATAGGCCTAGACTGAATGAAGAAATTTTATACGGCAGATAGGCAGAGACCTTTACTAAGCCAGCATCTAGCTTTACTGTGTTTCTAAGGATTGGAAGTGTAAACATTCCTGAAGAAGTAAGTGAAGGTGTTCAGTTTCTACAAATTCAGTTGTTTTGCTCAGGAGCCCAGGTGAGAGGGGTTGTCAGCTGCAGGGGCAGAGGGCTGAGAGGTTTAAAGGTGAGACAACTGCAAAGGTGTAAAGTCCTTAGTAAACATGCCAATTAAAATTGAACACATAAAACATAAAATTTCAACATGAATCAGGTGCAAAAACTGTTTAGAAATGTTTTAACATCAATATTTAAAATAACAAAAATCGACTTCTGTACACCCACTAAACTTTGAAAGCCTACATCTCAAAACTTGGCCGTTCGACTTAAGGATGATTTGGACAGAATGCGAGACATTTTAAGAAAATTGGTAAAATTTTAACAACATCAATTTAAAAAAATATTAGAACTTGGTAATAGTGATGAATTATCAGTCTGACTTTACTCATTTGTATACATAAAAAAAATAAATTGCTGTAATTGGCACTGATTAAGCTTGCTGAGATAAGGAAACGACAAGAAATCTGATTTGCTAAGGCAGTGAAGTGAAAATAAATAACAGAGGACATAGAGTTCCCTTTGCCCTTGAATCACCAACTAAACAAGAGCCTTGGTCTTTTTGCATAACAGTTATAAAAATGAGCTGTGGCAAATAAGGAGTCTTGGCTCCAAAAAGACTCACTTGCAAAATTGGAAGACCAAACACAGGGGAAGTGAAAACTATGCTTCCAGGCAAAAAAAAAAACAACATATGTTAACATGTTTTGATAGTTGGCTTGAGGCCAGGGTGAATAAGTCGGAAGTTGATACACATAATTTGAGAAAATGCCATCTAAAAGTCTTTCTTCTTTTTCCTGAAGATTTCATACAAAAAGGGCTTTAATATCTTTCCACAAAACTATGACAGTTTCATGACTCTTTTCAGTTTTGGAAGCTTAGAAAAATGGCATTCTCATAAAGAAAAAAAAAAGCAATGCCTTGGATTATGAAATTTGCAACATGTGACTCATTCACTTTGGTCGCAAGACCATTGTTATTATATCCCCATTTTTCATAGCTTTCGTTTGCTCCACCACTAAATATAAGAGAGACCCACTCTGCACTCCACTCATTGACACTTCAGAAGAGAATCAACCATCTGCTGAATAAGGACTTCCCGTTTAAATCTGTCCTCTGAAACTCTCCGCATTTCATCTGAGACTTGGCCGGTTCCAGAGGGCAAGGAAGGTAATTCAGCTCCAATATCAAACCCTACCAGAGTCACACAACTTTCCTCGTTGACATGAGGTTTGACAGAACACGCTGCTATGCCGAGATTCGCCGTGCCTTCTGTTCCTCGGTAAACTGCCCAGACTTTGGTTTTGTTTTGAGAATATGCGGAATCTGCTGAGACCAGGCCTGCTTTATCTTGTTTGTCTTGGAAGGAGGTACTGCTCTCCGCTAACATTGCTTTCTCATCTTCAAAAAACTGAAAGCAGACACTGCTAGCTGGGAATACAATAGTCTCTGTTTGCTGCACAGTGGAGGAAGCAGACACTGAGGCAGAGTTGGCACTGGTCTTGGCTGAACAATCTCTTGGGTCTTCACAGTACGACTTGAAAATTTCCGTGGACTCAACAGAGACTCCAGACATCCCAGTGGTCAATTGCTGGGTAGGGGAGGCTCTATGGTCAGGTGGAAAGACTGGCAGATCTGCAGTCACTTGCACTAGCCTGGTATCAGAATGACTGTGAGACGGTTGTATGAGAACCTCCTTCAATGGTATGTCTGTCACAGAAACACAAAACACAAGTGTTGGATTAATTGACAAGATTCATTTTGCAGGATCGTATTATTTATACACTGATGAGGATTTGAAAGAATTCCATCACAAAATGAGTCATGTATAATTCAGACTTTAGAAAATGGTTGTTTGTTTTTCCAGAACTTATTTATCTTTATAGACAAAGCATCATTTCATACACTTAAGATAGGCAATCTTAGCTTAAAAATTACTATTGCCAATCAATAACTGGAAAAATCTATTGAAAGGTAGAAATTGGCATTTGCTGCAAATTAATCTTAAATTCAAATGTCAGGCAACCAGGGCTAATCAAGTACAAGTTGCTCACACTGGTTTTAAGTTAGAGAAAATATTTTTGCGCTGTAAAATCCATTTCTGTTTGCTTCAAAAAAATTTTTTTCTCAGGACATATAAGAGCTAAAGTTAAATTATTTTTTTTACATATAAAAAGGGGCATGAATAAATCAATATGATAAAAATTAGACTTATCAGACCCTATTTGCCTCACAAACACCAAGTAAACATTTAAAGTACTTAATGAATATTTTCATTGCAAGAGATTTGCCGTATTCAAACCATGTCTAGTACTATATCATTGTTTTGCTCTTTTTTTATATATCCCATACTGCATTTATCTTCAACCCGGCCATGTCTATATGCATCAATACAGGTCGCTCAAATTAAAAAAAGCAAGAAGATGCAATGGCTTATTGACAAGCACACTATTTAGCAGAGAGCAGATGTTTTCGTGCAGCTTTATACTTATATACTAAAGATACATTTGACTCTCTTCCTCAAAGTTTCTGAACCATTTTCTTTGCTACTGAAAGTTATCATGTTACTGCTTGAGCCAAAGAGAAAGACAGAAAGTTGTTTCGGTAAAAAAAAAGGAAGGGGGAGGAGGGGAAATCCTTCAAAAATTGAAAACTTGGTATTATGTACAAAGCGTGTACTTACGAAGTGACTTGGCCAGGAAGAGAGAGCCCATGCCTGATGCCAACGCTCTCCCACCACTGTTGAGGAACGTGTCCAGTTTGGAGCTTACAAGTCCAGGGTTGGTCAAAGGCTCAGGAAGCACCAAAAGGGAGCAGGTCTTCATCCAGTCACCTGGACAATTGAAAAAAAAAATTACCAAAGGTTAAGCTTTGCATCAGACTCACTGCTTTTGCCAACATGAAAAAAGGCGTTGACATCATCTGCAATTAACAAAAAAATAGTATATGGAGGTTGATGTTTTTAATTTTGTCAGATCAGAATAAGGTTCAATCTTTAAAATTTCGAATAAGTGAGAATTTGGCTTTAAACTTACAAAATGACACCCCACAGGATAATCTAGTACCTTCCTTTACAGAAAAAGATAAAGAGATAATTGTGCGGCTTATTTTATCTTTCACATTTCCTTCTTTTTAAATGTTCTCTTGTAAAGGCAATGTTTTATTGTTGGATACAAAGCATACAACATGGGGTAACTTCATACATTCTATACACACACTAACAGACCAACAAACAGGTAGGAAAAAAAAGCTATGACATACCAATGGTTTGGAGAGGAATGGAAAAATTGGTAGCAAGAGAAAGTATGAAAAGAAAGGAATTCAGATGAGCATATGCATACCAGATATTATTTAAAGACCATTTGGCTGCAAGCTACAATTAAAGTAAAATGCAGAAATAAATCATACAAGAACCATTTGATCTATATTAGTGATGCAAAGTGAAGTCCATATAATTTAAACCCAAAACTTCAAATATTTGGCTAATTCAAACTACATTCAGACTTAAATTTGTCTGTTCCTTTAGTAATCTTTACTAATTATTCAATTTTTTAATAAATCAGAGTTAAATTTTGTTTTCATCATGTTTGAAACACTAAGACTTGACTGTTTGCACAATCACTCCACCAACAAGACTGACATGTATCAGTGACCAAACTCTCAGGGACAAGGCACACAACATATCTAGAAGTGTCCACTAATGACTGCAGGATGGTTGCCAGATGCTGGGCTGACTGCCTCGATACTCCTCCCTGACTTCCTGTATCTTCAATCCCTGCAGACTCGATGCTAGAAATGTCTTCACTGTTACCAGCCCCACCCCTTGCATCTATTCTTTTGTCACTTCCAGGGGTTGCCTGGAACGTGGTGAAGATGATGAGAATTTTGTTAAGGACTTTCGGACGGATCGTGTACTGGTCCGAGCGGCCTTGAAACATCTTCTCGGTTTTGTCTGGTAGAAGACAGTTTACACCAAAACAAAAAAAGAACTTGAGTCACCACATTCAAGCAATCTAGATATTAAGACATACAACTGGTTCTCATAGAGGTGAAGAAAAGTTGATCTCTGCAACATTTATGGAAGTTGAAGTGAAGCAAACATGGAAAATACAGTAAAATTTTTACAATGGGAGTTTTCTGATAGCAGGATACACATGGGTTAGGAAATCTGAATGAAAATTTACAGATGACTACCACAGACAACAGAGAAAAAAAATAACCTTATATGAAGAATCAAAAGAATAGTTTTAAAATATGGTCTCACATTAGATGAACCAGCACAAGAAAGATAAGACTAATTTTAGATTGGAAAAGCCATGCACCGAAAAGAAGAATAGAAACCCAAGAATATTACAAAAAAGAGCCCATATAATTCAAACCTGAATAGTTGAAACATTTCCTAAATTTAAACTATTTTCAGAGAGTTGATTTATCTTCCCTCTGTAATGTATCCTGATAAATTTTTCTAATAAATCCTTTGCTCCCATGAGGGTTCCAAATATCCGAACTGGAAAATACAAATGAAAATCCAGCCACCGACCAGAGAAACGGACATCCCAGTTGTCGCAGATCTCTAGGAACTTGCCATCTATGACAGGTCCCTCGGATGGACAGAATGCAGAAATATCTTGAGCTTCACGAAAAACATTCTCCTGCCTGAAGATATCTAGGTTGGTTGCTCGGGTCTGCTCAAGATTATGTTCAAGACGGGCACACACGTCAGCAAAAAACTGTTCTCTGCAAGGTTCATAGTATATGTGAGAAACATCTTATTTTACTTTTAATCTATGATCTTAAGTTATTTTAAGTCTTTTGGTTTACAAGATCAAAGAAAACCTTATAAATGGCAAGAAATGGTTTTTAATTTTTTTTAATAAACCTATGTCCTGCGACCAAACTAACTGAATCATAATTATGTCAGAAACTTTATTTGGAGGAAATGCCCTTTAAAAGTTGATTTCTTACTCTTTAAAAGTTGATTTCTTACTCTTCATCTCTATATGTCTCGCTTCCAGGGTGAATGAGTCGGATGTTGCATACTTTCAAGGACAATGCTGTTTAGGCTTAGACATTTTTTGTACCTTCCAAACTTACAAAAATTTCGAAAAATAATCAAAATTTTGTGGAAAGATATTGCATGTTTTGTTGATTTACAATTTAGAGAAAAAGAAGAAAAAAAGACCTTTCCATGGCGTTCTCACAAGAAAGGAATTTGCGACTGTTGACTCAATCACCCTAAATATGAGACATATTTAAAATAAAAGAATTTCTATGCTTCAACAATTATAAAAGCTCAGAAATGTGCGTTGCTCAAATTATTAACGCCAAGTATGTTAAGATTGCGCAGTCTGCCTCATTTGGACTGGTTGTGTGAAAGACACCTGTGAGGCCACCAGAGTAGTTCAGGCAAAGACAGCGTTTTCACGTTCAGTTACTAACATTTCTTTTAAAATTTATTCTAGTCCACTAAAGAGATTGAAAAAATAGAACTCTAGCTTGTCTATACCTTGAGTTATTTCATTTTTAAGACAATAAAACATGAGTTACTGTACAGAAAATTGTTGCAATTGAAAAGCTGTAACTTATCTCAAGTTGAGTTACTTACGCCTAATTCACTCTGGTTGCATCACATATAAATTTTCAAACTACAGTAATAACCTGTTAAACGCACAACACTTTAGTGGCTCAAATAGCGTGCGTTTAGGAGATGCGTGCATTTATAAAATGTAGTAAAAATTACTAGATAACATATGGTGTGCTTTTCGTGATCTGATATTTATGGCTTCTGATATGCCCCCCCTCCTCCATCCGTTTTCCCTGATGGATGTGGGCACGGTTGATAAAGATCATAACAAATATATTAATAATTATGGTAAATGATGTAGTTAAATTAATGGGATGACAAAATCAACAAAAAGACTTGCAGACATAATTGTTGACATTTTATCTCCTCCATTTCCTTTCCAGCTAAGTGTATTTCTTCCTTATTCTCCTTTTCTCTCTCCAAATTGTTTATACTGTAAGAAAGGTGAATGTTTCTGATAGCTGTTGCTATGTGTTTCAACTTGAAAACTTTTAGCTCACCTATTGACTGGCCTGCCCCCGCGCTCACACTTTATGCTGGTAGCAATACTGCTGAGCTCTGGGTTTCTCCGCACATCCGAGTTTACATTAATGCCCATACCCAGGATAATGAGGCAGTTCAGAGAACCTGGAAAAAGAGACAGTATGTTCATCATCCTATGTTTTTTAAAAAAAAGTAGAGAAATTTTTGCAAACCGTTGTAAGTTCAGAGAATGGCTATTAAAACCCAATTTTGAAACGATAATGCATCATTCTAGAGACATGCACCAAATTCTGATTATTTTTAGATTAAAACATGGAGAATTTTTCGTTTTGGATTTTTTTGCTATGAATGCTAAATAAAATCATGACCTAGATAAGGCCTCACTGTGTAAAAGGGGGGAGACATCATGCCTGAATCAGCCATAAATCAAGTACATCTATATACCTCTAGCTTCTCCAGATAATATTCAGAGATCCAAGAGCCTAATGCATAGAAAGCAGGAAATTTTCAAAGCCTCTATAAAATGCTATGCCCTGCACTATTAACAGCTACTCCTATAGATTTTTTGATAGATCAACTAAATAAGTTAGATAAAGCAGTCGCTCAACCCAAGAGAAATGTGATTTTCTTTCAATTTCAAGTTTGGATGATTTTCTTTCATAGTTTAGTCTTAATTAATTTTCCTGCTTCTTTGGCTGCAGAAAACTGCTAAAAATCGGAATTCCTGCAAAAGTCGGAAATCTGGCATCCTTTAATATTGCGGTAGATTGGTTGGCTGGTTGAATTTTCAACGTCCTAGTCAACTTTAAGGTTATATCATACTATAGACGGCACTGGGGGCAATAGAAAGCGTGCTGCCATACTATGATGTAAAGAGCCCTTGCATACACCACACCAAGTCAAATTATCCTGACACTGGGCCGACCAGACTTAACACTAAATTAAATCCATAATGCCAGACACTAGGCGGATCAGCTGCTAATAACTTTTTTTTAAGTCCTTGGTTTGAATCAGTCAGGGGTCGAATCACGCACCTCCTGATCTCTGAGAGAGTGTCTTTCCGCTAGGCCACAGAGCCGTCATATTGCAGTAGAACTAATCTATATTCAGCTGTATTAAATCCACAACCAGTATAAACTAAAATCATGCTAACGAATCTAGATCTGGATATATGTGATCAAGATCACTCTTGCAGTAGAAACTCTTGGTTAAGGATCAAATGAGATGGTGGGAGAGGAAGAGGCAGAGAGATATATGTACAGAGATGTAAAGAGAGAGAGGAGGGGGCAGACAGAGAGATATGTGGATTACGATAAAGAGGAGGATAAAATAGTTATAGAAAGATAAAGAAAATAAAGAGAAGGCATTAACAGAAAACTTCAAGACTGAACTAAACACTCAGAAGGTAAGCCTGCGGAAAGAAGACAAACTCATGTAGATAATACAAAATTATGGAGACCAAAAGAAAGAAAGGGACTTTTTATTTGGAGGTTATCTGGAGGCTTAAAGGTTAGCACATTCTTAGATTCTTTAATTAAACCAATTCAATTATCTTAAAGCCGAAAAAAATCACACTTTCTTTACAAGATTAAGAAAAAAAAAGTGGGTAAAGCTAGTTTTAGCTAGCTGGGTTTCTTTTCATTTTGAATTATGATTCTTTTATACTTCTTTTTTTAAATTCCTGGTTAGAGATAATTAATCATTTGAATTATCCCATTTCAATTTATATGGATTTGACTGTAAAAGGGACAAAACTATTATTTTTAATCTGCTACAAATGCACACAACCAGTTTTCACTGGTATAATCTGATTGCAAAACAACACAAAATAAAAAATATCTCCTACTTTTGTAAAATTATTTACAACCTTTCTACTGAGCAGACAAACATAAACATTAAAATGGCTTTGTTTTGACGCTCTGTTTGCACAACATCATGTACTTGACTTTTTATCACGGTCACAAGATTAAAAAAATGATAACAAACTGGTTTAACTTGGGAGTGTTGAACCCAAGAAGAAAATCCAGACCAACTTAGCGCGCTATCAACCGCCACTAAATTATAAACTGATAATGTGAAGACCTATCGTACCACAGTTTAGAGATTATCAAAAGCTTTCGTGGGCTTGCTTTTTGTGCCAATCTGCCAGACGCTGTTTACAAAATGCACCTCAATATCAAGGGAGCTCTTTGAATTATCTAATCAGTGAATTTTCTTTAAAAATGAAAGAGAGAAAGAGGGAATTTATTATTTAGATATTTTAAAACGAGGATAAGAAAGAGATGAATATGAATGACCTGAGTTATCAGCAAGGCCTGCCTAATTTAAACAACAGCAGAGAACAAACCAGAAATGATAGTAAGCAATCAAAGACGTTATCTTCTGCTTGAAATTCTCAATTACAGTCCAATTTAGATGTTTCATTTCAAAGTCAGGGGGAACAAAACTCAACTTTGAATTATGAATACAAAAATCGAATTATCAATATACATTACAAAAGGAAAATTAAAACTATAATCTAAATATACTTCAAATTAAGAAAATATTTAAGTTATGTAGATTCGCCAGCTTAAAACTGGGTGATTAAAAATTAGTTTTGCGATCAGATAATAAACATATCATTCAGGACATGAATAGACATCTAAAACACTTCCTGAATTGTTGCTGCTTTCAATTAAGAGCAGTAATGGATAAAAAAAGATCTACAAGCAAAATGCTGTTGCTTAATTACCCCAGTCAATTCATACACATGCCAAAAACATGTCCCAGATGTATACATGTAAACTTTCAGGCAAAAGTTATTAATTATTTCGTCAAAAATGAGACTTTATGTGCGCTAGGTCTCAAAAAACACATATGCATAACTTAGCTTTGAGATGCAAGTGGTGAAATCTTTAATCTAAATATTGCTGATGGAAAAGTTCTGCAATATGTGTTGTTCTGCGCTCTTCTATGCCAAAGGCTTCATATTTTTTCCATCAGTTATAAATATTCAATGTAAAGATGAAATATATCAAATGCAAGCAAGCCTTTTTAAAAAAAAGTATAACTTGAAGATATGAAAATTTGAAGGTATTCTATTTTTTTTATCCTTCATAAATGGCAAATATCACCATAAATATCAAGAAACTGGCATTGCAATCTTTTAAAGTCAGAATCTGAATTATAAATAGATGAGAGAGCTTTAACACTGATTATAGTTTGTAGAGACGGTATGTTATTGCTTGAAAGCTCCCAAGCTTTAGCAGTTTTGCCTTACCTGGTACATTAAATCTGCCGTCCTCCACAAGAAAGCCTGCAAGTTTGTGGCCCCTCACCCATACGTCATTGGGCCACTTTGGAGCAGCTGCTGTCACACCAAACTTACGGGCCACGTGCATCACTGATAGGCAAGCAGCAACCTCCAAGTCAAAGCGGCCTTCGAATGTCTATATATGGTTGTTGAGAAAAAAGAAATGGGCAAAAAGTTAGTGGTAATATTGGAAACTTAACAGTAGTCCCACTTAATACATTTAACTCATAAAAGTGTTTAAAATGTGAATGGTGCCTTTCTATTATTTAGGCAAACAAACTAAATTTCAAATACAGCTCTTAGCTTTGTATGTCGAACAAAATTTTGCTGACCATTAGACTGAGGTGAGAGTTTTGAGAGAGCTTCATGAAACCTATCTAATTATCACTCATGAAAAAAAAAGCTTAGGCCTAAATAGTTTAGCCTTAAAAGGGAAATAAATATCTAACTCACTTTGAAAAAGGTTTGACAACTTCTTTGCATTGGCTGAAAATGCTCAAACATTCTATATTAACCAGGAGATTGACAAGACAGTGTAATCTCTCTTGGTCGAAATTGGATAAACCAAATTGCTGGTTTAAATAAAACACTTCTTGACACCAAAATGACTTTTTTTTTTCTCTTTTAAAACACCCTCGCTGAACCAAAATTTGTTTTAACCAGAGTAATTCTTTCTGGACATAAATTTTGGTTTATGCTAGGATTCTGCTACTTTTATTGTGTTTTCGTCACAAGCTTAGAGCCTGAGTTAACGAGAGTCACATGAGTGTGATTGATGCTGACCTTGTAGTAAGCAGGTAAATGCAGGATGAATGAAACATAAATGTTCTCGGTGTTGGAAGCATCCCACTTGTGGTCCCTTGCACCCCTAGCTTTTGTCTGGCGTTCAGACAAAACAGCCGATCCATGGGGATGCTCGCTCACTGCAAAAAAAAAAAAAAAGCCTACTGTTATTAGCCACTTACGTTGTATGTTTTTTTTTAACCTACAAAACTTGATTTTCACTTTAACGCTTGGGTTGCTTTGAATGTCTTGAAAGCGGTAAAAATTAATCAGCTGCTAATTGCCTTACCCTAAGGCATTCATACTTTGACCTTTACAGTTAGAAAAAGAGGAAATTGATTTTTCTTATCATGTACTTCCAACTTGTGGGCATTTGAAATCCGAGACTGAGCACTAAACAGAAATTGTTGCATTTGTAGCATTTATACTTATTGCTCTTAAAACTCAAAGTCTTAGAAAAATTGTAGTTTCTAGCCCTAACCAAAGAATACCATTAGTGGCCTGTGGGTATTTCAACCAAATACTGTAAAGCATTAATACCAGAAAGTTAAATTTTATGTCTCATCAATCAACACTTCTAAGACTCTTGGCAATGGAGAAGACCAGGGATGTGTAGGAACCAGTAAAACCACACATACAGAGCTGTACCAGGATCGGTGTGGCAAAATGAACAGGGAGGTTCTTACGGTGATGTAATGTACTGTTCAACATTTACAATGGTAAAGGCGTGTGAAGCAAGTCTACCAGGTATACTGGGTTAAAAGTCCTAGGTAATGTTTACAACTGTTAGTGTATATAGATGAGATCATGGTCAGACATTAGGCGTAATTTTGTCTACTTCTAATCTCTCATAAAGTTGTTTAAAATATTCAAGAAGATTAGTCTAGACAGGGTCAAGGAGCAGGCCTTGTTGGTTATGAACTCTGCCTTGTGAGCAGCATAATTATAGGCATCTCCTTTGGGTGCAGTAATAGCTTGAAGGTTCAGTACCAGAGGAATTAACACACGCAATACTTACATCTCACATAAAGTTCATTGCATTCTTTTGTGTTTTTCACATAGAAAAAAAAATAAAAAACTTTATTTACAACACAGCTTACAATTAAAATCAAAATACTGCGAGAGCCTTTTAACTAAGTGCCCCGTAAAAGCAATTCCAGACCGCTTCATCTAAACAAACAGAGGAACCATAAAAATTACAGTATAATGAATTAAACAACTATAACACAGATGTATTATTTGTATAGCTGTGTAACATACTCAGATTAACTTGTAGGATTTTAGCGACCATAATTGTCATAACATGGAGTTAAAAAATTTTTAAAGTCACAATAGTAAAAGCATGACCAAGACCATGTTTTTGAAAACAGGCAGAGACTTCATTCTTTACTGTAAGGAAAACTACAGTCTAATAATTGGTAGTTGTGCATAATTAAATAGCGTGATTATCTATTACATGTGCATACTAATGACAGTCACTGTAAGAAGTAACATGTGTCGAATGCAATGATATACATGTGGTATTTAAAGCCTTTCTTGTGATGTCATTTGCAGAGAGAAAATCCGAACTTATCTGTTTTGTGTTCAGGGTGAATGAGTCGGATGTCCCATTTTTTACTTTCAAAGGCATTGCTGTTTTAACTCACTGACTACCAGCTATTTGAACTCTGTCTATTCCCTGTGTACCAGCCATTCCGGAGGTATTTTTAAAAAATCACTGTGATTTTGCTATTTAAGTTTGACCTTTGGAATTTGTATCATATTTAGTCAAAATAATAAAGATTTTAATAAAACAAAAACTTTGAGTCTTTGTCAATTTTTTTCTTTTTTACAAAAAAAATAAAAAAAGGTAAATATTTACTTTACCTTTACCTTTGGCCTGACTAGGTTTGGCCCTTTTACCCTTTGGTGGCTCATAATCGGGATCTATATCATCTTCAATAATGCTTTCAAATGCCATTTCATCATCAGAGTCTAGAATCTAGATCTAAGTTTGACCGAACAGAAATTTGTCAACAATCCATCTCAGAATCAGCTGAAGACTGCTAGCTGCTAGAGGTGTCGTAAAAATGCTCTCCTGCCGGTTGTATTCGTCCTAAACGAACTTCGTTTATATCATTCAAAAGCTAAGTGGCTATGCTAGCGGTTGCCGTAGCTTTTCCCGCAGCTGTTGTGATATTAACATAGGAAAACAAATTCGCAAGCTGAATCTCACAGGGGTTGCGGGACTGGTATTCAGCCGTAAAAATAAAAATCCCGCAACGTTTGCGGGGAAAGTAGCCAGTGAGTTAAGCAAGACATTTTTCTTTGTTTTCAAAAGTGAAAAATTTCATAAAATTATCAATGGCATTTTCTCAAAAAAAAAAGGAATTTCCGACTTCCGACTCAATCATCCTGAATAGAAAACACTTGTTTGCTTTAAATGTCATTTGACAATCTTTTATAAAAGTCTAGTTTGCCCTGCTGTCCTGACTCAAGTACATGTAAGGTACATTATGTCCCACAATCACTGAATCAGTCCACAATAGGTGTCAGAAATGACATTTGAGAAAACACCTTTAGGGAGTAGATTTAATTGCTCTTAGTCTCAATTTGTAATTTAAATTTTAAAAATTCTATTACCTTTCCTAAAAATTTGGATAGTTTTATACCGGTACCATCTTCAATATTTCGGAATGGAAGCGAAAAAAATGCGTCGTCCACAACTATCGACGCCTTGCAAATGAGAATTGTGACATTCGACCCTTTTTGCAATGGTTGCCGTGTTGCAGTTGCGATTTGCCTATAGTATTTCAAAAATTGGACATCATGACAACCAGAATATTGATACAGAATACTGAATTCTTCATAAATCCCGAATGGGGAAATTAAAAATAACAGGCTCCATGCTCCACATGAAAAGAAAAGGGTCATAAAAAAGCATGTGAAGAGTCACTGCTTTATACTTATAGCTAAAAATCTCAGACATAAGAATATACATGTGCAGTATAGAAGCATACCTACATAACACTGAATTATAAGAAAAAAAAACATGTTAAAAAAAAGCACACATTAAAGATGAAAATATAGACGACCATTAAAGATCACAGATCACATCAATAATTTTGAAGATCAGTTTTCACATTAAGTTAGAAAGTAAAAAATTTATTAGTATTACATGTTTGATTTAAAAATTTAGAAAAAATATATACATGTATGCTAAGAGACTATTTACAAATTGCATTAATGATCACAATACTTAGCGTTGAATGCCTATGTTTATGTGCCTGATTCTTCTGCGTATGAAAGAGTCCCTGAACAAGGTTACAAGTACTTAGGTACCATATATACTTTCCACTTTTGTAGCAGTCTGCTGTCAAATTAATCACGAAAAGGGTGTGCGTCGTCTTAGTTTAAGAATTTGTCTGGCTTTATTTATTGTGTATAGTAGACAGAGAGTGTCACAGTTTCTGTTGTTCACCTACATTTAACACAAATAAAAATTTGCAATTCTTTTTCCTCAGATCTATAGACAAAGAGCCGAAAGAGCTATTTTCACTTCTAATAGGGGATCTCTTGAGCTTGATTGATTGATTGAAAACAATCTCTTGAGCACTTCAAACAAGACACTTCATTGTATACCTGACATTGACAACCTGATCAATCAAAATTTAAAGTTTTTTTTATGATTACTGGCAAAAGCCAAAGGAGCAATTAAGTGGTGGGCTAATAATTAAAAAGCACCTAAATACATTTTTTACCTTTTAGCCTCTTCTCCATCAATGTCTTGAGTTCTTTCTTAGTACTGAATATTTTAAAACAAAAACTACAATCCATCAGTTCAAATATATTCATACTTCACATATTATATACACAAGTGTCATTGATGGGAAGTTGAAATTTTCTTAATTCTAGTTTCTAGTAGGCCCACGGTATTATATAGGGAATGAGATTTGAACAAGAGTAGGGGAACTTTCCTGATGTCTCTCCAAATGAGATTTAATCAATAAGGCTAGCACATGCCGATTTACGTTCTACTTCTAGCGTAATTTTTTATAAAATATTTTAAAGACAATATTATGAGAAAATTAAATGGGATTACCCGCTGTCTTATGAATACAATCTTTAAAAATTTATGAGACAGGTTTATTTTGAAGATAAACTTTTTATTCAGCTCTAGATATAGTTTTTTAGTGCTAGATGTGAAATCGTTCATAAAAGGAAGAAACTTACCAATATAAGACCCTGAAACCTAGGTCTAGATTACAAAAACCAATATAGCATTTTGAGGTGTTGTCTTCTAGAAAAGGAACGTTACTCTTGTTTTACCTCTAATCTCATTCCCTATTGCATGACCAAAAATCTCTACTAATCTAAATTCATTATCAGTTTGAAGATCACATGTCATTATGACAAGAAAAACAATTTTATTGTAAGGGCAGAGTCCCGTCTATAATAATTGCTCCAACTGCAACAATGTGTGTACACTACTAGTACTACACGTAGATTCCTTGAGATCATTTTGAACTTAAAGAAAAAAAGGAAAACCACAAGATGAAGAAATACAATAGGCCCAGAATTTAGTTAATGTGTTAGTAATTTGAGAGCAATTATTTTCATTATGAAGCAAAGACAGGCATGTATCTTATACCTTGATGGGCAAGGCGGCGAGCATAGTCCATTGTTGATCCAGTAACATCAGTATAGATGAGTGTCCTTGCGACAAATTTTGTTTCTAACAATGTTGAAAACACATCTTTTTCAAAAGTAGCCATTTCGTAGACTTAAATATAAATTTTCAATGTAAGCTAACCCTAGATCTAGATATCTAGAAGCCTAGATTTTCACCTGTATCTAGATCTAGATCTAGACTAGATTTTGATAATGTAAACTCATCAAGTAGGCTAGTCTATCTAGATCTAGATCTATGTCTATTCTAGATCTTCTCTAGATTCTGATCCAGCATCTAAATATTCAGTAGGTGGGCCCCTTTAGATCTAGGTGTGTGTTGCGTTAGATCAAGGAAGACAAACACACATTAGATTTTCATTTCATCGAGTTCCCTGATTTTACATCCAGACTTAACAGACCTGTTGGATCAAGGCTAAAATTGTGTGATCACTGTTGTGACGAGTGTTGTCTCAGTTGTGTGCCAAAAGCACGGCAGTGGTGCGAATTCGGGTGACCTTTGACCCTAAAATGCCAGCTGTTTTGTTTTTGTGTCTAGTCCTGACATTGACTTTGTTTCGTTGCATGAAAGCCAACGTTGTTATTTTGGGTTTCACGCCTTCTTGATTCATTTCCACAGCAAAAGATTGGGAAATAAAATTAGTTGTTTATTCATATTATTAGTTAAATTAATTTTTGCTCTGCATCTTGCTTTTTTACTTGCTGTTGTTTTTTTTTTATTCACAGGCATTAAAAAGCGGCATCGTGACAGAGAGACCGAGTGGTTAGCGTGTCGGACTCTTGATGCGGCGCTCACGGGTTCGATTCCCGCTGATCATGCCATGTTGCCTTGGGAAAGTAATTTTATTTACTCTAACTTCCCCCAGTACACCCGCCCACAAAATGAGTACCCAGCTGCAAGCAATGCTTGAATTTGTAATTATATGTAAACCCTACACAATGGGTCAAAAGTGGCTTTGAAATATACTGGTTTACTGGAGCGCTGGTCTTGTGACGACACAGTTGTAAGTAATAGAGACCTTTAGCACACGCACCGTGTCGCACTACGCGTACG
>BMAT01012700.1:301558-313609 GCA_019649035.1 Elysia marginata
TTGTTGTAGGGTTAACGTGGATGTTAGCTGATGTTCTAGGGTTAACATAGATGGTTGTTGTTCTAGGGTTAACGTGGATGTTAGCTGTTGTTCTAGGGTTAACATGGATGTTTGTTGTTCTAGGGTTAACGTGGACGTTAGCTGTTCTAAGGTTAATGTGGATGTTAGATGCTGTTCTAGAGTTAACAAGTATGTTAGCTGTTGTTCTAGGGTTAACATAGATGTTAGCTGTTGTTCTAGGGGTAACGTAGATGTAAGCTGTTGTTTTAGGGTTAACATTGGATAATAGCTGTTGTTAGCGGTTGTCACACAAAGAAGTGAGTCTCTGATCATGCTCTCCCCATCTTACAAACCACAACCTTCCTTCAAATTCTTTCCCTAACTATTTTGTTTTGCCTCAAATTCTGCCCAAATGTATTATAATTTATTTAAAACTAAAGCAACCTGTTCTTCGCTGTCTTCCCCTGCAGAAGCTGTATGTAAACACTGCAAGCCTCGCGAGTCGGAGCTGTATCAGAAAGAGATCAGCCAGATGCAGGCACTTGAGGAGAAGTTCTCTCGACTCTGGACGCAGTGTCAGCGGTGTCAGGGCAGTCTGCACGAGGACGTCCTCTGTACTAAGTGAGTTTTGCTTATCTTTTACTCACCTTGCTCTCTCAAACCCGAAGTTGTGATAGTGACATGAGTTTCTAATATGGAGCTTCACAAAGTTCTTACTTTTTTAACTGTGTTATTTTAAGTAAAAGTATTTTATCGCAAGTAAAATTTCAAAAATCTATTTGGATCTTTTGAAGAACAGTACAATCCACTTTTTTTTGTTTTGTTTTTGCACGGTTTTTTTTCAGTAGTCAAAATGTGGATAAAGAAAAAAATGGAAAAGTTAATATAAAAGAAAATGTTTGCAACAATAAAGAGGAAACTGTTTTGTGAGACCTAAAAACAAACAAATTATTTAAAAAATTGATTAAGCACCTGTAGATTAAAGGTGGACTACACAGTACAAAATGTAACACCATATTTAAATAAAAACTTTTTAAAAAAGCAAGTTTTGTATATGTGATATGGTGCTCAACCTACTATAATGCTCTAAGCACTTTATATGGAGGGGTCAGAATTATTAACCAATTTACCTTCTCAACTCACAGAGGAGCAGCAGTTAAAGGGTATCCCTCTAGCATACTGACAAGACTTTTTACTGCCCATAGCTGGGTATGATATTCATTTAACAGCTTAATGGGCAAGGAAATGTGTGTTAAGAGCCTTTCCCAAGGTCTAAACGCCAATCCCACAAGCCAGGGTTTGAGCTCCAGAGCTTTGGGTATGGGAGAAGAGCGTCTACATAGTGCTCAACTGAAGAGGCACCCGCTACAGCGAGTCCATTCTTACAGCAGGGCCTCTGAGGAATTCCGTTCATTCCTCTTTATGCAGTCTTATCACCTGGGCATGGGTGAATGGGGTTAGAACAGGCTCAAAATGAATACAGCTGGAGGTATAGAGCGAGCTTTAGAGAAATAAGAGTAAAAAACTAAGAAACTTTTTAGCGAACACAACGGATTGGCCTATATGAGACCAGAGGCTCATTATGGGTTAGAGCTGTGGTCGCACTGCAAGCCAGTGCAAGGTTCACATGTGCCTTTGTTTTGTCCAGATCACAAGTCAGTGTGCATTTTATTAGGGGAAGGGAGAGGGGGCTTAGTGCGGCATAGTCATTGGCCTGTCCAGTGCAGTGAGATAAGGCACCATAGTCTCAGCAAGATGATACGTTTACTGGTATCTAAGTCTAAGCTTACACTATGGGTAAAATTATGTGAATGTTGGTCGTAGATGAAGAGGGGAGGGAAGGGATGAGGAGGGTCTTGTTATGTGCTTGGATTGGAGTGCGATCAAAGCCGGGATGGTTTTTCTTTTTTTACATAACCCCCTTTACATTTCTAATATGGGAACATGTCCACAGTAGACTTTTCTTTTAGAACCAATAATCTTGCTGTAGACATGTGCTACCTTTAGACTATTGCCCCAGATAAATTCATAGTTAATTTTGCCTGAGCTTGTGAATGATTTTTGTTTGAGCCCCAAAGGTTTCAGGTGAATTTAAGTTTCTAGATTCATTTCATTCAAGACATTATTAAAAGTTTTTGATTTTGAAACGTACAATATAAACAAAGCTTTGTGAACATCAATTTTTTCCTTTTCACTAATGATCATGCTCATTATGTTCGTTTTTTTTTTCTATTTTTTTTTTGAAAGTTCAAAAATAAACTTAAAGAATTATGAATTTTCATATTTAATTGTAAATTATTATTTCTCTCTTCCTCAGCCGAGATTGTCTCATTTTCTACATGAGGAAAAAAATACAGAAAGACTTATTAACCCAAGATAAACTGTTATGCAGATTTGGTGATGTTTCATGGTAGTGGATGCTCGATTTGAGAATTGTTGTGCATAATCTGTTTGATATGTCTTACCTTCCTGACCGTGCACCATTTGATGGTCATATCTCTTTGATTCAATCAAGATGCTTTGGACACATTTAAGCAAAAAATATTTCCAACCTTTCTCTAAGTCTTCAAGCTACTTATTAGGTTATATCTTTTGCCATTTGTATGGCAGTGATGAACATAACACTTATGTCAAGGTAATGAAGGGAATAAAGAGAATGTTGAAATAGTTGTTATCCTTTAGGCATCCAATTTTTAGATTTTTTGGGGATATTTTTCTTATATTGTATCTCTGAAGTTAAAAAGCAAAAAGTTTCCAATATAAGAGCTTTTGATAATGAATCCCAACGTTAGAAACACTTTAATGTTCACTTCATATCTTATCAGACTATGGTTTATCATTTTGGAATTTAATATACATAGCCCATTGTATCACAGAAAACCAAAGATATCTTTGGCTTATAAGTTTCAAGGCAACCGCTCACTGGTAGGCAGTGTGCTTTCTAATCAATGAATCAGTCCAGTTGAACAGTTGTCACACAGGATTTTAGTTGTGTAATCATTCATTAAGTTCTCATAAACTTAAATGCTAGTTGTTTGAGGCCTAATGGTTCCCGGAAATTTTACACTAAAATCCTTTGAACCAAAAAGAAAGGGGGAGTACTTGTTGATAGAGAAAAAAATATTTATCAAAATTTTAAAAAAGTTATGAAAAGAACTACGTAACATCCAGAAACAAATCTGGTGTTATTTTGGAGAGCATTAAAAGTTATAAAGGTATATATTAATAGTAATTATTAAATTATTTTCATGAAAGCGATGTGAATAAAAAACCTAAGTAGACCTATTTCTATTCCTTCGGAAGCAACCTTAACAAATACCCAGCCTAGTGTGAAATTCAAAAATGAAGAATATTCACCCTTTGAAGACATATGATGCTTCCACTCAACTTGTGCAGAAAAATCAAAGGAAAATTAACCTCAAAACTCATACTTTTCATATATTCAGCAGTGGCTTATGTGAGCTTGCAACTTCAGCCTTCAGGCACATAGGAAATTGTAAAAGTGAATGAAAAGGGCCCAAAACATAAACTTAACTAAACAAGGACAACAAAATTCAAACAGGTGTTTGGAAAAAAAACTTCCATCAGAGTGGCGCTGGCAGCTGGTTAGAGTACTGGTTCTTAGATTGACTACTCTCTGCTAGATATATACAGTGAGGAATCTTGGGACATAGCAGACAATTTGTTTCTGGGACATAGCAGACAATTTTCTTCTGTCTCCTTAGCTTTTTTACATACAGATGTAAGAGGGTCCAGAAATGAGACAGGTATTTTATAGAGTTGAACTGTCCAGGTGCAACACCAGATAAACACAATTTCTGCCATCTTGTACATTGTCCATTCAAATCAATTAGCAGTGAATAGTTCTGTGATTTAGAGGTAGTTTTTTGTTATAAAAATTAAATACTTTATCATCTCTCACTTTTAGTTTTACATTTATCATTTTGCTACTTTTCATTTGATTGTCTACTATACTGTGAATATGAGTGTGAAAGGAAGACTGAGAGTGAGAACGGAATCGTTTACTCGTTGAGTAATTTTTTTTATAACCTTGATGTGGAATTCTATAAATGCTGTCATGAGGTGTTATTAAAACAAATTTGAAATTATCAAATCTTAATATAAGTGTGTCAAGATTTAATGAGTCTTTTGTCTCTCACTGAGTTTTAATTGTATGTCAAAGTTGACAGATACTGAGATAGACCCTGGTTTTAATATAAAGATTGTATAGGTTTATATACATCTGTAAGTTAGTGTATGTTTGCACTCTCATTAATTACTCAGTAGTTTAGGGAGTTTAGACTTTGAACTTGGAATGGAGATCCTAAGCTTTGAAATCTTGAAGTGTTATCACAAATAGATATTTGATTGGTAGGCCTCACAAGGTTAATTGATTATCATAATTTTGTAATTTGATAATTTTCTGATAATATATTTTATGTTTGTGAAGCACAAATTTTGATACTTTAATTTTAAATAGATACTAAACTAACAAAATTTTACCCTTGATTAAGTTATTCACTGTCAAAGCATGCAAGAGCTACAATGACTCATAATAACCCAACAAGTAAAGGTGAAAGTGAAAAAAAAGTGCATTTGAAGTTTTTTTTCTTTCTAATTTAATGTACTAAATATTATTAAAATTAATACAATATAAATTAAACAATCTTTAAAAAAATCAGCACGCTTCACATTCAAAATGGCTCTGATTTGCTTTTAATGATTTCTTATCTTTTGCATCATGGTGAGTATAATTTAATAAAGTTTAAATTTCCTTTTCTTTTTTTATGCGTCACAAAGTTGATACAAATGCACACAATTTTCCTTTTCTACTCCCCACCTTCGTCTGGACTTTCTAACCTTGAAGCTGATCATATCTCGCATTCACACACTTAAGAGCATAATTTTACAGGAATAATTATTGTCTTCATACATGTATCACACCTCTGGGTTTTCTCACTTACTTCCTCATGATTTAAAAATCAATATACAAAGGTTTGTGCACTGGTATAATGATTTCATACATATTTATTTTGAGACTTTTATTTAAATTCGATTTACTCAGACACATTTTATAAATTTTATAGTTTAGCCATTATATTGAACCTAAAAGGAGAAGATGAAAGAATAAACCACTCAAAAATAACACAGTATTGTGACTTTAAGTCCAATTGCATAGATTAAATAAGTTACCTTAACCTTCGTTTGTCACGGGAGCTGCACTTTTAGAAGTTACAGCATTAAATTCATGGAAAATTCAAGTTACTTTCATGATTAAGACGTATAAAAGCCCATTTTATTTCTAGAAATTCAAATTACTTTCATAGTTGAAACTTTACTTTCTTTATTAAACCTGGGGTCTACCTGTACTCTACCATCTATTTTTTGTCAGGCGAAATCTAATCACTTGTTCTGTAACAAGTTTTAATGTACACATAATTACATGTATTATCAATTTTATATATTTTTGTGTCCTATGGAGATAATTATAGTGTGCAAAACTTATTTTTACATTGTTTTTGGTCATCAAAATATGCATCTATATAACACAAGCCTGGATACATTTTAACTTGAATATTTGCTAAATTTGAACTATATGCAGATATTTTTATAGCCGATTTTATCCTCCTAATCCTTCAGTAAAAAGACTGATGATTCGATATTCCAGAGTAAACTTGATTACAATGGGGCTTTTAAAATAGCCGAATTGGTCTGTATTAATTGGCCAACTATTATTGTAATATACTACAAGGTTACATTTGGTACCTCATCCGCCAGGTTGTGATGGTGATTGTTTTATTCCACAATACTTGTATTTTAAGTGGATGAAAGAGTATAATGTCGTTAAAACCAAATCATTTTAGAGGACTGTTGCTTCAAAAAATACCCAGCGCATCATCCTAAATGACAGTAAAAAAACTCAAAATATGTTGGCATAGCTTCATGAGTGACTCATTTAAAAATAAAAAAAGAAAGGTATAATGGAAAGGAAAAAAAAAAAGCAAAACAGGACATTACATGAAGGCCTACATCTTGATAATTGTAAAGATTTCAATATTATATTTTCATCATAAGCCAGCAAGAAAGAACTCGAGCTCATGCGTATGAAGTCTTCACCATTTTAGTACAAATAGATCCTAAACCCAGAACTGAAAGTTAAATATTTAAGAACAATTCCATTATTTCATTTTTCAAAGGAAAAAAAAATCAGTCATGGTACATTGTTATGTAAAACATAAGGTAGCATATTTGCCATTGATGGTGAAAAATTTCATTATTTTGGTCTTTACCAAAACCATTATAAAATTTGGCTGTTTTTCACAAACGTAGTATATTATGCCATGACAATATTCCTATTCCTTAATAGCTTTGACCTAAATCTACCTACTGGGACGCAATCGTGTATCAAAGGTGGTCTAAGAGCGTTTTTTTTTAGCTGTGGAATATTTTTTCCTTTCGAGCCACACAAAGAAATGCATAACCTGCGAGAAGAAATGCGGAAGAGATTGTGTTTCCCAAGTTGTTAGGTAGATTTAGGTCAGAACCGTTTATTTTAAGTTTAAAGGTTCGGGTAATAAAGCGAAAATAATACACATAACAGTTAATATTGACAGTGATCATTGCACATTGTACAACAGCGCATATAATTATGTCGGAAATCAAATGTCAGACATCCGGCTCATTGAGGCAGGTATTGTACAAATTAATGAAAGAGATATCAGGGGAAGCTCATAGGAAAGAAACTAGAGGCATGAACATGTGTAATAAATTAAAAAGCGTTATGGCGACATGGAAGGCCTATTATAGTACAACGCTGTTTCTTTCAGTGGCAAAACGGTGGGTGCCAAAGCAACTGAAAGTCTAAGGTTCGAATCATACTAAAAGTAAAAGCAGACATTTCGGTCATTTCCACTTAAGGCCTACTTCTCTCCATTGGTAATTTCATATCTTTAAAATCTTTCAACCATTTTATTTGAATTCAGGCTGACAAAACACAACGGGATATTCTCAGATTTTCACGCGCAACCTGAAATTTTCATCCGTCGGCTTCACTTCTAATCTTATAATGAAAAGTAAACACTACAAATTCAATGCAAAACGAAGGTGCATTATGCAAACAACATATAACAAAAGACACACAATTAAAAAAAGGCGAATTTTAATAATACACGCAGCATGTAAATGTAATGGAATAAAACAGTTGACCACAGCAAATCAAACATGTCGTATTGCATCATTAAAGCTAGGCATAACTTTCAGTAGACACAGGTTTATCTCGGAGACAAATATCATTTCTTCCATTAGCAAATTCTCCCTTCTGGTATCATCAGTTCTCCAAATTATCCCCCCTTACTGTTTCTGTTTATAACATAACTTTATAGACGACTCGGGTTGGCCTTTATCATAAAGTGCTCACTTGTTTTTGAATTTTGTATGGACTCACCTTAGAGGATGGGACTCCAACAATAATATTACAAGCAGTAAGAAAAACATGTAACAGAGAAATATAGAGAGATAGGAAAGGAGAACATGAGAGAGAAAGAGGGAGGGAGGGAGAAAGAGAGAGAGAGAGAGAGAGAGAGAGAGAGATGGAGGGAGGGAGGGAGAGAGATTTTTTTTTCTAAATTCAAAGACGCTGGTCCTTCTGTACTTTTTCCTTATTTTCCATACTCACAGGTAAGTTCATTATTTTGTCAATTTTGAAACCCTAGATTCTTTTTATTACCTTAACATTGTCTATACACCGGTTCCTTGTAAGTATACTCTTGTCTCAATGAATGTGACCTATAAATACGTCACAATTTGGGAAACACCAATCTCTTGCAGTTTGAATATCCCTTTGTGTTGCACGATAGGAAAAAAAATATTGCACAGCTTATATAACACGCTCTTACAGTTTTAGACCACTTTCGATTCACAATTCTGCACCGATAGGTACATATTGATCAGATCTATTGCAAAAAGTTGGTTATTAAAAGTTAAAAGAAAACTTTCTTTTTGACAAGCGTTCTGACATAAATCCACGTCACAACTTGGAATAATTCAATCTCTTCCGCCTTCTTATTTGCAGATTGCATTTTTATTTGTGTTGGCACGACAGGAAAAAAATATTGAGCAGTTTAAATTAAACTCGCTTAGACCTCTTTCATACATATTTCCGCACCGGAATTTAGATTTAGGTCAGAACCATTAAGAGACCGCAAAGACATAAAACCCAAAAAAAAAAAAATCTTTTTTGGTAGCTACAAATTTAAGAAGGCCTAATTATTGATTTTCGATTTCATGTTGTACAATTTTCCTATGGGAAAAAAAATGGAATTTATCGACATTTTCGAAAAACTCCGTAAAATTTTCCCGTGTTCTGACACTCTTTTGTAAGATAAGCCAGCTCCTCGAAAGCTTCGTAGAGGCCGTCGCCACTGAGTGCGCATGCGCTTTTCACAGCCCACACTCGGCCTCTGATTTCGTCGAGTCGAAGACGCTCTGATATCTCAACAATACAGACTTTAAGCAGCAACACGTGAGTATGACGCGAACGTCTGTGGGTCTATTTTTAGAAACTGGTTTCATTATTTTTATGGTTTCCTCAATCTGCTTTCCCGATTTTCACGTACGCGTAATGAGACACGGTGCGTGTGCTAAAGGTCTCTAATGCCGAGAGAGTCCGTGAAGTCGCGTTTGTTGGCGACAACAACCACTGGAACTCTGGTCAGTTCGGGAGCTTCGAGAACACCGAACAATTCCTCTCTGGCTTCCTCTAGTCTGGCCACATCGGAGCTGTCAACGATATACAGCAGACCCTAAGAAGAAAAAAAGAATATCATTTAAATGAAAAATTTAAATATGGGCGGAAGAGCAAATAGCGGGTAACTCGCAGCAGAGTATACCTTGTGTGTGAGTTGTTGTGGGGTATTCTGTTTTTTTTTCTCTCGTTTTTCTTATTATTACTTTTATTTATATGGAGAAGTGGAGGGGATGAGAGGGTGGGCAGTAAGAGGGAGATGGATGCTAGCCGAAGAAAGACAAGGAATATTGTGTTAGAGCCTAAAGGGCTAGGACTGGCTATTCTTGGACTGGAGTTTGAACATCGCCCATGTACAGCAGTCCCCAGCACTTGGTTGTGTTTTGTTCCTTTCGAGAATTCTTTAAATTTAAAAAGAAGCTTGCAGCGACTAAAAACACTTTGCTCTATCGTCAATCACGATAATTAAGTTTACAAAACTACAACTTATACAAGCAAATTTTATTTTTTTTTATGGGGGGGGGGGGAAGTAAATTTTATTCTCAAAAAGCTGCTGTGACTCTGTAAAGAGACCCGTTATTACTGTTATGGCTAGATGAAGAATGAAGAATGTAACATGTATATATGTACATATTGTTATGTACGTTGGAAATTCTCGGCGGCCTGTTGAACTCGACAGGCGTTGTTAGAGGAGTGTTACAATCCCTCTAGCTTTGGCACATGACACTATTCATCATAACTCATATGATCATTAATTTTTGTTAAGTTAAGTTATTTTTCTTTTCAGTTTTAGTCGCAGAATGAACTAAACTGTATGTTCCTCCTCCGGCGACTTTCTAGCAACCAGCACGAATGTGTCGCATGTCGCAAACTGTACGTTGATTTTTTTTTTAACAACACAGTTTTCAGAGGTTCACAACGTTTAGCATTACATTAAACTATGAAAAAAAATGTTATGGAAAGATAACAGAAACTTTTCAAATTGAAACTGTAGGAGAAAAACGAGGACTAAATATACTTTTAAAGTGCGTGTTCTCTGAATTTAATATTCCCGACATCTGACTCGTTGTACACACTGGTTGCAGGGAATTTTATTGGTTTCAAAAACTGCATTTTAGCAACAAGGTGTGAATCGAACACAGACGAATGTTTTCAGAGATATAAAAAATGGTTATAGTCATCCACCGCCGAAGCATGTCTCAAGTTTTTTTCATACTTAACCCAGCAGGCCAGTGCACACCAAAGCAAATTCAAGTCATATTTCAGAGCATTACAGTATGGCTGCTTCCAAGGCGCTTAAATACTAATATTCCACAAATTCCAAGTACTGCCTTTAGCCAGTACCCATTTACAGGTGGGTGGATTGAGGAAAATAAGGAGAAATTGCTTTCCTAAGGCAGATACAAGATGGTTTGTGGTTGAGAATCGAACCTGCGACCGCCGTATCACAAGTCCGACACGCTAACCACTGAGCCACGCTGCTAAGATGGCAGGTAAGCTACAATCCGATAGTAAACAAAAAGGTATCCGTATTCTGGCAATCATTAGCATTTAGCTGACAGATACTGTAGAGTCTGTTTATAGGAAAAAGGGCTCTTCGTAAAGCTCACTTCATTTAGAACATTTGGTGAGGTAGGGCACATAATTATCCCAGAATATAATACCTTACCTTTTTTTTTAATGCGCTAATCCACACAGCTCTACTGATACTCCTGTTCAATTACTTCATTTAAGAGTAAAACTTAAAACAAAATAACACATAGTGTTGATTTAGCGTCAAATGTTTTGGTCCAAGTTATGTCGAGTGGGGCTCATAACATGAATCGTCATCACCATCATTATTATCATTGGGTGTAATCTTTCTGAAGTCAACTTTAAATGGCACACCAAACCGCCCTCCCCCCAACTCTTACTCTCTCTCACTTTTCTGTCTCTACCCTCTCTCTCTGTCTTTTTATTACGGGTAAGGCTCTCTAACCCTGTTAGCCCATTGCGTACCTTTTTGTCGTCCATCAGCTTCCTTGGGGATCGCCGTCTGCCGTTTTTGCCCTCAACCCGCCCTTCCATCCAACACTGATTCACATAGAGAGTCATGACATCAATCAACCAACTAATGGACCAATTGACCAATTCATCGACCAAATTTACCAATCAACCAAAAAATCAATCAATTATAAGACCATTCAACCCACCATTAAACTGACCTGCGTATTGTTGAAGTAGTGCCTCCATAGTGATCGAATCTTTCCCTCACCCCCGACATCAACCACAGTGAAGGTCAAGCCATTTATCGGGGTCAAGGTCTCTATGTTGAAACCCATGGTTGGGACAGCATGCACAGTCTCATCCAGCCTGACCTAAACCGGATAAGAAAATAAAGAAGCTCTTTAGACTTTAGTTGGAGAACCCACAAAGTAGACTTTGGAAATAGACTTACAGCGACTAAAACACTTTGCTCTATCGTCAATCACGGTACGGTACCGTAATAAAGTTTACAAAACTATACAACTTATGCAAGCACATTTTGTTTTTTTATTAAGGGGGGGGGGGAGGAAAAATAATTTTTATTCTCAAAAAGCTGCTGTGACCCTGTAAAGAGATCCGTTATTATTGTTATGGCTAGATGAAGAATGAAATAGGGATTGTATAATGTACATGATAAGAAAATAAGGAGCTCTTTAGTCGGAGAACCCACAAAGTAGACCTAAGAACTTTCAAGTGCACGGAAATTAAAGGCCGGCAATTGTGCTCCTTGTAAACTCCGGTGGATGTAGACTCATTCTCAGATGATCATTTTAGTAAAAGTCACTTGTGATCTAAAGAGATTTATGAGTTTAGTCTTGTTTCTATTAAGATAATCTTCGATACACGAGATATAAATCTACAACTAAAAACGCATTATGTATTTTTTATGTATTTGAATTGGAAACACTTAAAACTACAATGCTAAGACACTTGGTATATTCAATTGGTGTTGAGAGGGGATAATACATTTGCAAAATGATGCATAGTATAATAGTATGTCTAGCAGTGATGCGGAAGAAATAAACCATTATTAAGCTAGAATAGAAACACGGTAAGAAAGCTAAACAGAAACAGGAATCTATAAAAACAACTACCGAAGTATTGCAGTTAAAAAAGCCCGTTCTACGAACGGAGCAAATGAACTGTGGCCAACGTATCAATATTTTGTCAGGGTTTGTAACCCAACCTCAGTAAATTTTTTCCCTTGGTGGGCCTACTACGCATGAGTTTTAAGTACAGCTACCTAGTACCTATCGGTTTATCTATGAATCTGAAACATTTTT
>BMAT01012703.1:0-11055 GCA_019649035.1 Elysia marginata
AAAGAATGAAACAGTCATTTTCCTTGCGGACAGGCTCTAATAACCCATCCAATTGACTAAATGCACCCCTTCCGTAAACAACCTTATCTATATTTTTAAAGTTCTTAAACTCCATTTTCTAAATTGTCGCTTCTATAGTAGCTACCATATTGTCGGCAAACTGAGCCAACTCATGTTTCGACCAATTCCCTTTGATACCAAGACTTATGAGCCTACCTATTGTATCTTGTGCTTTGGGTAATTCCAGATTGTTATAATCCTGTGGCGCGCCTAAATCGTGTATGGCAAGTTTAGATGCCGACTTTAAATTTTTGATATGATCCCACTGGTTAATAAAATGATACATATTGGTGAACCAATAATTGAATCCCGCCAATTTCCTTTCTGAAAATGCGTTCATCAATTTTTGAGCCGTTTTTTGGTCTTCCACAAAAAAGTTTAAAAATGTAGCCGAGTCCCCCTTCTCATCGTGTATTTTCCTAAAAGTAATACCATCAATTTGGGAAAGTCTATCCTTTAAATAAGACTTGTTATGGCGTTTAGTTTTTATGATGTGAGGTAACTTCCTCATTTGTGCTAATCCTACAGCCGCATGTACTTCTGAAATTCTATAGTTTGAGCCTATCACAGGGTGCGACTCCATGCCTCTATTATTACCTATGTGGCTATGTCCGTGGTCAGAAACTTGTTCAGCATTGTGGTAAGTAGCTTTATCATTGGTGATGACCATACCTCCTTCCCCCATGGTTGTGATCTTAAAAAAGTCAAAGGAAAATGCCCCTGCTTTTCCAAATAGTCCGACAGACTTCCCTCTATGAAAAGCTCCCATAGCCTGTCCGGCATCTTCTAACAAGAGCAAATTTCTTTCTTTACAAAACTTTGTAATCCCATCCATATAAGCCGGTGCACCGCACATATGTACCAAGAGAATGGCTTTGGTTTTGGGTGTTATGGCTTTTTCTAGTCCTTCTACACTGAGGCATAATGTCTCGTCTATATCTGCAAAAACGGGCAATGCCCCCGCCAAAAGTACGGACTCAATGGGTGCTACATAAGTGAAAGGCGGGACAATGACCTCATCTCCAAACCCCACTCCCGAAGCGGACAACATCGTACTTACCGCGGTGCTACCACTAGAAAGCGCGTGGGCATATCTAGCCCCCGTAAACTTTTGAGTTTCCTGCTCTAATTCTTTGCTTTTCCACATCCCATTTCTCAAATGCTCGTGGTTGTACCTAAAAAAGCAGGCAGATCGCAGTACATCTTGCACCTCGTTTACCTCTTCTTTGCCAAAAAAATCCATCCCAGGCATATCTCAAAAATTTTAGTACCCAAAGGTATAACTTTTATGCTACATGGTCTTATCCCCTTTTCAATTACTCAGGCGACAAGACCTATTTTATTGAGGCATTTCAAAAGGCTCTCTTCCCATCTAGGAACGGCAATGCCAAGCCTTTTTCTAATCTTGGAGGTGTCGAGCAAACTGTAGGCCGGTCGCGGGGCAACAGTGGGGTAATCTTTTGTTAGTATAGGCTCTATTTGGCAATTCAGCCTTGCTATTTTAACTGCTTTTTGGGTGTAATTGTACCACGAAGTAGAGCCCGAATTAGCATAGTGGAAAACCTCTACTCCGCGAGCTATATGGGGCAATAGTGTGAGTGTGCATTCTGCCAAATCAGCAGCATAGGTAGGAGCTCCTAATTGATCTGACACCACCTGAAGATGACCTCTTTCCTTTGCTAACTTTAAGATTGTCTTAATAAAATTCTGACCATAGGATGAATACAACCAAGATGTCCTAATGATAGCAGCCCTTTGTGGAGCCACCTTTCTAATAGCATTTTCACCTTCTAATTTGGTTTGACCATAGACTGACTGAGGATTGGGCTGATCATTTTCAGTATAGGGATGGGATTGAATCCCATCAAATACATAGTCTGTAGAAAAGTGAATGAGTTTGATGTCCCTTTCTTTGGAGATATTTGCCAAAAGCTCTACAGCGTGGGCATTGGTGTGTCTTGCACGCGCGATTTCTTCTTCTGCTTTATCTACTTGGGTATAGGCGGCACAATTTATAATAGTATCTATACCCTGTTGATCCACAAAATGAGTTACATCTCTTTCATTAGAAATATCCAAAACAGATGATCTCGTGAAAAAGAACGCTTCGGAATGGCTTGTACTTAGCTCCTTTATCTCACTTGCTAACTGTCCACCTTCGCCACTCACCCATATTCTACTCATGTTGATTTAAGTATTACTTATGAAACAATTCTTCTTTTGGGACATCTGCTAATTTGGGCCAATGTGCATCTTTTTCTGATCGGCTAATACTACCATGTGGCAATTTCCATTCAATGGCTAACGCGGGGTCATCATAAGCAATTCCCCTTTCTGATGAAATATTATAATAATGGTCAACCTTATAAGAAAAAATACAAGTCTGCGATAATACCAAAAAGCCATGCGCAAAGCCCTTCGGAATAAATAGTTGCGTTTTGTTGTCTTCATTAAGTTCTATAGCTATGTACTTTCCAAATGTAGATGACCCCCACCTGAGGTCTACCGCCACATCCAGAACAGCTCCCTTTACCACCCTTACCAACTTAGACTGTGCAAATGGCATTAACTGATAATGAAGTCCCCTCAATACTCCAAAGGCAGAGGCGCTTTCGTTATCTTGACAAAAGGATATCTCCCTACCTAAATAATCATCTAATGCGGACTGCCTAAAACTCTCCATAAAATAGCCTCTTTGATCTTTTAAAAAAGAGGGCTGGAGAAGTAGCACATCTCGGATTTCCGTAGGCTTTACTATCATCTGCTTGCTATCTTTTTCATCAAATACTCGCCGTACTGGGTTTTCTGTAAGGGTAGGGCTAACATCTCCAATTCCGACACAGAAATATACCCCATATCATAGGCTATTTCCTCTATACAAGCGATTTTGAGGGACTGCCGATTCTCTATGGTTTGTATAAATTCCGATGCTTCTAAAAGAGACTCATGAGTGCCTGTATCTAACCAAGCGTAGCCCCTACCCATTAGCTCCACCTGTAAATTGTGTTTTTTCAGGAAGACCTCATTAACACTAGATATTTCAAGCTCTCCCCTTTCGCTGGGTTTTATCCGTTTGGCGACATGGATCACTTCATTAGGATAAAAATACAAGCCCACAACCGCGTAGTTAGATTTAGGATTTTTTGGTTTTTCCTCTAAGGAAATGGCTCTTCCACTATCGTCAAACGCTACAACACCATAGCGATACGGGTCTTTTACATAATGCCCAAAAATGCACGCGCGCTTAGTCCCTTCAACAGTTTTGACACTTTTTCTCAATAACTCTGTAAGCCCATGACCATAGAAAACATTGTCTCCCAATATCAAACAGACATCATCATCGCCTATAAAAGACTCACCGAGTATAAAAGCTTGTGCCAAGCCGTCTGGTGAGGGTTGTGCTACAAACTCAAAGTGCATCCCGTATGTGTGTCCATCTCCCAACAATGTTTTAAATCTTGGCAAATCCTTGGGGGTAGAAATAATTAATATGTCCCTAATCCCCGCCAACATTAAAACTGACAAGGGGTAGTATATCATCGGCTTGTCATAAATGGGGATCAACTGCTTACACACCCCCCTTGTGATGGGGTAAAGCCTTGTGCCGTTGCCGCCTGCTAAAATGATCCCTTTCATTTGCCTTTTCAACTAATTTGATATAAAAGCCTTTAGTTCCTCCCTTAGCTGCTCCGCACTCTCAAAGAGAATAGTGTTCAAACCCAATGTGTTTGCTGCCTCTATATTTATCTGTCTATCATCTATAAAGAGAGAGGCCTCTGGAAGGGCAGAAAACCTGTCTAAAGTCAATTGGTAAATCTCTTTGGAAGGCTTTTTCATTTTTTCTTCTCCCGAGATGACAATTCCCTCAAACCAATGCAAAAAGTCAAACCGTTCCAAAGCCATAGGAAATGTCTCTGCACTCCAGTTGGTGAGTGCCAGTACTTGGTATAACTTAGAATCTATCAAAGATTTGAGTACCTCTACAGTCTCCTCTATTGACCCGCCCAGCATTTCTATCCACCTACCGTAGTACATTTCTATCCACTCTTTGTATTTGGGGAATTTTTTAATTCTCTCTTCTGTAGCTTCTTTTAGAGGTCTGCCCGCATCTTGCTCTTCATTCCATTCGGGAGTACAAATATTGTCAAAAAACCACTGCATTTTTTCTCTATCGCCTCCAAACTCATTCAAGTAAACATATTCAGGATTCCAGTCGATGAGGACGCCTCCCAAGTCAAAAATGATAGTCTTAATCTTGTTTTTCATAAACTTGTTATTTTTATTTCCGGCTTGTTTTTTATTCCCTTATCCGAAGAGACATCAAAAAAGACTTCAAAAAGCTGTCTATATTACCATTCATAACCCCCTCTACATTGCCCGTTTCGAATCCTGTCCTGACATCTTTCACCAACTTATAAGGGTGCATTACATAGTTCCTAATCTGTGAGCCCCACTCTATTTTTTTCTTCCCAGACTCTATTTTTTCCTGTTTTTTCTGGCGTTTGCTCAGCTCTATTTCGTACAATTGAGACCTTAGAAGTTGCATGGCTTTGTTTTTGTTTTCTAGTTGCGAACGCGTCTCGGAGTTTTCTATGACAATACCTGTGGGGAGGTGCCTCAACCTCACAGCAGTCTCCAGCTTATTTACACTCTGCCCTCCTGCTCCGCCTGAACGCATAGTTTCAAAAGTATAATCAGAAGGAGAAATTTCTATCTCTATAGATTCATCTACAAGGGGATAGACATACACAGAGGCAAATGAAGTATGCCTTTTTGCACTGCTGTCAAATGGAGAGATTCGTACCAACCTATGAACCCCATTTTCCCCTTTCAAATAACCAAAAGCATAATCGCCATTTATTTCTAAAGTAACGGTCTTTATCCCTGCGACATCCCCCTCTTGGTGATTGAGCTCCCTGAACAAATAGCCCTGCCTATCACTCCACATTAGATACATTCTCATCAGCATGGCCGCCCAGTCGCAACTCTCTGTACCACCTGCTCCTGCAGTAATTTGCAACACAGCACTCATGCTATCGCCCTCAGTGGCAAGCATGCTCTTAAGCTCCAAATCTTCTATTTTCTTGAGCGTTTCCTGGGACTGGCTATCTACCTCTTGCTCACTACTCTCTCCAGACTTACTAAACTCAAAAAGCACCTCCAAATCATTAAAAGCCGTCTCTACTTCCGAGAACTCGCGTATCTGCTTTTTCTTTAAATTTAGATTTCTCAAAATCCCTTCTGCTTTCTTTTGATCACCCCAAAAACCTAACTCCAAAGTCTTCTTGGTTTCTTCGTCTACGTGCTTTTTCAATAAATCTATCTGAATAGATTTCTTTAAATCAAAAAGTCGCTCTTCTAATTCTTTTAATTCCCGATTTGAAATCATAACTGCCTACAAATTTACAATTCAAATTGGGATGAATACACATCAAATTAAGACATTGTATTTCAACGACTTATGTTTTCCTAAACAATGAACTGGCACCACCCCTATTTTATTTGATCGTCAGTGAGTAGTTGTAAGCTCTAAGTTACAAAAAGTAAGTAAGTCAATCATTTCTATCAAAAACACTCTAATTTTTAGACCTTACTCATGACAAAATTTTATAGATCGCTATTACCAGCTAAATTGGTAAATTGCGCCCTTGAAAGTGTTTTCATATGTCCTATAAGCAAATTTTTGGAATATTTTCCCTCTTTTTGCTAGTTTTTTCTTGCTCGAAGAATAGTCCTAAAACCATATCCTCACTTACCTTGAGGGATATTAACGAAGTTAGAAAGGAGGATGAAAACAAAATAAATGAATATTTAAAAACCCACTTCTACAACTATTCTGACTTTGAATCCCCTCCTGCCAATTTCCAATATAATATTATCATAAAACCCATAAAGGGAAGTGATAGTGATAAAATACCTCTAAAAAAACACCCCAAACTCAAGCATAAGAAAGTCTCCTTAAGTGGTGTTGAGCATACGATATACTACCTTATTGCCAAAGATGGCAAAGGGAAACGACCCTCTATTGCAGACTCTACACTTGTTACTTATGAAGGCATCCTACTAAACGGCGAGAAGTTTGATAGCAAAGACCAGTATGTTTGGTTCAACTTACCTTCTTCCGTTAATGGGTTTCGAAACGCTATTGCTCAGGTAAAAGGCTCTAAAGGAAAAGCTACCGCAGAAACAAATGGTACCATCTCTCTTCCCACTGACTATGGCGTTATGTTTGCCATAGTCCCCTCCCGATTAGGTTATTTTGAAAAGAGAGTAGGGAATGTACCCCCTTACTCTCCACTAATTTTCAAAATAAAGGTATATAATGTCAAGGAAACCGATCAAGACGCTGACGGTATTTTATCTAAAAATGAAGACCCAAACAATGATGGCAACCCATTAAATGATGATACAGACGGAGACGGTATTGCCAACTACTTAGACAAAGATGATGATGGGGACGGAACGGCTACAAAAGATGAATACGATACTAATGAAGATGGCTCACCAGATGATACCGATAAAGATGGAATCCCCGATTATTTAGATAAAACATGAAAACATACGAAGTTGTCATTATTGGCTCTGGACCAGGAGGTTATGTAGCGGCTATAAGAATGGCCCAATTGGGTAAAAAAACAGCCATTGTAGAGAAATATCCAACTATGGGTGGCACATGCCTAAATGTAGGATGTATCCCCTCTAAATCTCTTTTGGATTCTTCTCATCACTACGAAAATGTGTCTAAGCACCTAGCCACACATGGCATTAATATATCAGGGAGTATCTCCTTCGAGCTTGAAAAAATCATGGAGAGGAAGCGATCAGTAGTGGCTCAAACCTGCGATGGGATTAAATACCTGATGAAAAAAAATAAGATAGATATACTGCATGGAGAAGCATGTTTTTCAGATGCCAAGACCATACAGATAAAGGCTAAAAATAGCGCTACAGAAACTGTAAAAGCAAAAAAAATCGTCATCGCTACAGGCTCCAAACCTTCACAACTACCTTTCTCTGAATTAGATAAAACGCGTATCATTACCTCTACAGAAGCCCTTAGCCTAAAGGAGGTGCCCAAGCATTTGGTAATTATAGGTGGAGGCGTTATCGGGTTAGAGTTGGGACAGGTTTACAAAAGGTTGGGGGCAGATGTTTCGGTCGTTGAATACCGAGATAAAATTATTCCAGAAATGGATGCTTCTCTAGGTAAGGAATTGCAAAGGATCTTAAAAAAACAGGGGCTTGTCTTTTATCTCAATCACAAGGTGGAAGATGTTAAGGTGAAGGGTAATGAAGTCCTTTTGAAGGCTACTGACAAGTCTGGGAAAATACTTGATCTAAAGGCAGACTACTGTCTTGTTGCTATTGGAAGAAAGCCCTATACCAAAGGGCTTGGCTTGGAAAATACGAAGATAACTGTAAATGACAGGGGACAGATAAATACCAATGAGTACCTGCAAACAGATGAGCCTAATATATATGCCATTGGTGATGTGATTAAGGGAGCCATGGTAGCGCATAAGGCCGAAGAGGAGGGCATTTTTGTCGCTGAGACTATTGCTGGGCAAAGACCTCATATCAATTATAACCTCATACCTGGAGTAGTCTACACTTGGCCAGAGGTAGCATCTGTTGGGCAAACAGAAGAAAAATTAAAAGCAGACAATGTAGCTTATAAGACGGGACAATTCCCAATGAGGGCATTGGGTCGTTCCAGAGCGAGTGGGAATATTGATGGCTTCGTAAAGATATTAAGCGACAAAAAAACAGATGAAGTACTGGGCGTACACATCATCGGGGCAAGGGCTGCAGATCTTATCGGGCAAGCCGTTGTGGCCATGGAGTACAGAGCATCTGCGGAAGATATTTCTAGAATATCTCATGCGCATCCTACCTATTCAGAAGCGATAAAAGAAGCGGCTTTAGACAGTACCGGAAAAAGGGCTATACATATCTAAGCATTTTTATCAAAGTCCATTGGGGAAGTTTTTCTTCATAAAAAGAAGCTTTAATTCTATTCTAAAAGCAGAGTCAGTAACTCTATATAAAACACACACCTTCTTCAATTTCTAAAAGGTAGATAAACTCACCTGCAGAGTGGGAGCGGTTGCTGTCAACGGATCCCGGTTTTAGGGAAGGGCAACTCAATGTTAATATGCGTTATTGCAGAATTGTCATTGTCTAATTCCTTCAACACACCTTTTTTCTCAAAGCAGTAGTAAAGCGTTGTTTTGTATCGTATTGATAGAGTGCCTGCTACCTCAGAGGCAATCGTATCAGCATTTTTATTTAGAAGTTGTCCTTTTTTATTATGAGAAATAGTACAAAAAACAGGCGTTAATCCATGCTGTAAAAAACTATCTACCACAAAGCCGTAGTCTATCGGTCTGGGAGGTCTTATATCCGCTCCCAGCACACTGGCATCGACACCACTTAGCCCAATGGCATTATAAACCATAGCCTGTAACTTGGCCACAATTGTCTTCTAGAAAAGAAATAACTTGGTATCTGACCTACTATAACAGTTCAGGAGATAAAGAGATGCCTCTATATTTGATAAGGGATCCAATAGTCTAAAAAATCCTCTTAACTATATGCTCAGAGAAATTTTGGAAAAAATAATATGATTGTTTTTTTCTACTAATAAAAGGTTTGCCCCCCTTAGATATATTATGGAATTAGCATCACTTTAGGAAGCCGTATTGATATATTTTGGGGTGTATCTTCTCTGCTAAATCTTTTAATTGCGATCGCAATGCTCCAATAAGTTTGGTATATTGCTCATTCTCACTTTTGCTGTTCATCCTGTCCTTGTCATTATACCCTTGAAAATAAGCCCTAATATCATAAAAGGACGCATTTACATTGATGTTAGGTTGCTCATGGTAGTATTTCCATAATTCTAAACCACTTTTTAAAACGGCTTTGGCTTCGGGGGAAAATTTTAGAGGTTCTGTGCCGTCGTATGTTTTATTTTTAGTTGTATCTGCCAGATTCATTTTGGTTTGACCAGATTTTTCTTTTTTGAGATTACCACCTATAAAATCGACCATAAAATGGCTTTCGAACAACTCTTTTGCATCTACTTGCTCTTCAGTAAAGGGGATCCAGTGATTAACCCCCTCTTTTACACTAATTCGGTTTTGCCCATGAAATAGCATAACGGCCAGACAGTCATTTTGAAACTCTTTGTCTTCTTGCCAGCCATCTTGCGGATATAAAAATTGATCACGGTCATTAAGCCAAGTCGCCGGCATATTATGCCTTACCGCAAAGTAAATAGCCGTTTCGATTAAGTTGTTTTTTGTGATTTGCCAGCGTTTACCACCACCAAAGCTTTTTAATCTAGTTGTTACAATATAAACTAATTTTTGATTTTGAAAATCATTAGCAATTGCTCTTATAGTTGCAATGGATTTTGATTGTGTATCTTCAAATGTTTTAGCCCAGTCATTGATAAGCTTAATTCCGTCATATGAATATATTTTCTTGTTTCCAATAAAATGAGAGTTTTTATTATAAACATCCGCTTTAACCCCCGTAAAATCTGATTTTTTACTGGTATTCCAAATAAAAAAACCAATGGGGAATTCACCCTTTACATTGTCAAAAGTATTGGCAGGAGCTAAAAACAGTTTTTCTAATTTGACCCTAAAAAAGCCTCTAAATTTTTTAAATTTAGGTGCTTGCAAATTTTTCAAAGTTGAAAAATTTGCAATACACACGCCCGGGATCTGAATGTAAATTCTCGTTAAAAATTGCGCGTATAATTCAGCCTTTGCTTGTCCCATCAACTCGGAATATTTAGATTGGATTTTACTTTTAGCAACTCCTCTGCGCCCCTCACCTTTCATACTGTCAGACTCGACATAGGGCGGATTGATATAAATAATTAATTTTTTTCTTTTATCTCTATCGTTTATAATATCTTGCAAACTTTGGGGCAGTTTATCAAACTTGTCATTTAAAAAGTCAAATTGAAATACATGGCTTTCTAGCAAATTTATGCCGTTTTTAATTCTCTCTTGAATCACATTGATATCCGCTTGTTCAATGGTACTGGCAAACATTCTATATTTCTCACTTAAGCCAGTCAACAGATTCCCCGTCCCGCAAGCACAATCCCAAATGTAATATTCATCTTGCCAGTCTACACCCAACACTTTGGCAATATATTCTTGCGATTTTTCCACCCACTTTTGTGGGGTAAAAAAGCTGCCTTTTCTCTCCCTTATATCGGGAGGAACAAGTAAATCCCGTCTCTCTATGATATAGTCCCAATACTCTTCTTCGGGAGGGCGTTGGTATTTATTCCAAAACTGGGTATGGGCGACTTGCTTGTCCTTAAAATTAGTCTGTTTGGAATCATATATGCCCGCCTCATCTATCTTTCTGCCTATTTCATAGTGGTCTCCTTTGAGGATTACAAAAAGCTTTTCTTTCAAGGTTTGATTATCGCGAGAAAGTATATCCGCAAAATAAAAATCCCCAGACATAATACTATTTTTCTCGGCAATATCCCACTTTACCGCAATGCTGGGTTTTACCTGCTCTCTCCATTTGTTGTAAATAAATATAAAGTTGTTTTTATCAATCTTTGTTTTTGTGAGCCCCAATTTGTCTACTACAAAATTATTTTTTATAAACTTTGTCAGCTCCCCATTATCCTTTTCATAATCAAATCGTAATGCCTCTCTGTCTATATTACTTTTTACTTTCTCATATATTAGCTGGAATTCCTTTGTTTGATGATTGGAAGGTGTAACATTCCAGTTAAAATCATTGAGATAAAAAACATCATATATCTCACTATAAGGTATAAAAGCTATTTTTTCACAATCAAAAGCTCCTATCATCGGCGGGGGGAGATACTTGTCAAAAGTTCTTGCCTTACCAATGGTGATGATGAGCTGTACAATAGATTTGTAAATATCTGCAACCCCTTTTTTAGCCTCTGCCCAAAGCAGTGGGGTGTAATCTGCATTTTCTTTGCTT
>BMAT01012706.1:105160-119487 GCA_019649035.1 Elysia marginata
TTCATTAAAATTCGCTTTGCTACAGTTATAATAAAATTTGTATATGATTGTCCCAGTCATCAATCTACAATACTAAAGCACATAGTTGTTTTTTTTTTTTACCTAATCTAAAAATTCAAAGGACTTATTAGTTTTTATTGCATTTTCTAAGTCAAAACTAAACACTGGGCATATAGGAGTGTAACTCTTGAATATAATAGAACTGTTAGAATTTAAGAACTTAAAATTGACGCATATTATCTTGATTGGCTCGATGCTTCACCATAGGCCAACAACACAGCTACTGCGCGCTTTCAATATAACTTCCCGTCACCTAAGTCGGTCGGTTAGAGTTGCGCGGTGCCAGCCGCTGAACAGAGGTGCCAACACTATGGTCACATGTTACATCTTCGTTGCCTCACAGTCACAAGCTTTGCAGCACAGCTCCTGTTCTAGCCTATTTTTAGATTTCTGTGGTACTACTCTACTTTTATGATTACTAGTTGTACGGTAACTAAAGTATTAGTTCTATTACCACCGCAGCAACAACAAAAATTACTGCCCCTACTCTACTGCTAAGCAATTTACCAAATTCAGACCCTAAAATCTAGGTCTAGATTACAATAGACACTATTATTATTTTGGGGTGTTGTCTTCTAGAAAAGGGGCGCTACTCTTGCTTTACCTCTAATCTCATTCCCCACAGCCTACTACCGTACAACTAAAATAATGCACGATTGCTACTACTACTACCACTAATACGACTACTACTATTACTAGGCCCCTACTACGACTACTGCTGCTAAGTCATAATTCAATACATACTGACTCTTTCAGTCTTTTTTTAAAGTTTACGTCTTTGAAGTACATGTATTACTTTACAAATCTTTCTGTGTTCTTGTAGCTCATCTGCTGGAGCATGCTCAAGTTCAACGCACTTGGCTTAAAAATATCTTTGGCTTTTCTTCGAGAGGTTTTACATAAACTTTGTCGTAAGAGAGTTAACCATTTAAGTCATGAACATTCTTGTTTCTAATGACGCTTTGACTTGGTAGACTGACCACAGATCTATCTTTTAGAATTATAATTATTTAAGACATATCAACTATTCTCTTTACACTTAGACCCCGGAACCTGGCCGAAAATGGTTTTAATTTGTGCTAATTAGGTCTCTCTTATGTTTTTTAGCTTTTGTTGACTAGATATAGATCTAGAGATTTAGAGTCTTGATTTTAAGTACGGATATCTTTACTGACTCTAGTCTATTCTCTTTCGTTTATAAATTCTATCTGGGTTTCTAGTTCTAGAGTGTTTTTTATAAAGCCTTATTATACGTTCAAATTTCTAATAAAAACTGTGCAGGCTGTTAGTGCGTTAGCAGTTTACTGACGATAAATTTGAGTACCCGGTAGGTGTAATTCAGAAATTGGCATCGGTAGTCTGCAGCAACACAATCTTGTAGTGACAGCAAAATATCAGGTGGCACCTTATTTTTTTTTGGTCAGGCAAGCCGATCTTTGATGTTGTGGTAGCTAGATCTAGTTCTTCAGCCAAAGCAGTTAAAAGCTTCCACAGTTTGACTAACAACTTCATTTTAGTTACTAATAAATGTCGTATTCGGAATCAGCGCCTCAGAATTAGCAAGGCAGTTTTTAAGAAGTTAAATTTAATTGGGTTTTTCTGTGTGTGTGATCTAAAAACATATTTGTGTCGGTTATTTCTAAGTATAGATCTAGATGCACTCTCTTAGAAACAGATTGGGCCCCGGAATGAAGAGTGGAATAACATCCTTCAACAGGGAATGCAGCAATTGTTTCAAATTCCATGCAGTGTGATATCAGATGATCATTGATGGAAAAGGACATTATATGTGCTACTGATGATATCACTTTTAAATATACTCTAACCTTATAATTGTGGATTTAACTTGTTTAAAAATAATTATAATAACTTATTTTTCCTTGCTGTCATTTTTTCTTTTGTTTACTTTAAAATTGGTTGAATTAGTATTTGGGAAGTTTTGAAGAGTATTGAATTGTTCAAAAACCTGCTTTTTAATTTTATATGCTTTAAATATCTGAGGCAACCAGGGTTAATCTGACACTCGTCGCTCAGACTAGTTTTGAGTTAGACCCCTTTAAACAAAAAATATTCTGCTGATTAAAACCCTTTCAGTTTCTATTTGCTTCAAAATGAAATTTTTTGACCCATAAAAAAGCGTAGTTATAATTTTTTCCAACATCTAAAAGGAACTGATTTAGACTTGTAGAAAATGTTAATGACTCAATATCCAAAAAAGCCAGACTTGTGCCTGAATTGCCCCTGTTGCCTTACATAGGGGTATTGCTGATAATTTCCATAGATTTTTCTCCTTAGAAACTCAAATGGTTTTGATTTTTTTAAATTTTATGTTTAAATAATGTTCTTCCATCTTTTAAATCTAGAATTTTACATGTTTTGAAGATAGATATCTGAGACTCTTGAGAGTATGTCACACAGAAAGAGAATATATCGCGACAAAAAGTGAGTTATGCCTTGAAATGGAATTGGCCAGACATTTTGTAAATTCAAATTATGCCATTTAATTCTTCTGGGATAACTACTAAAAAGTTTAAATATCTATTGTTTTATGTTTTTTCAATACTTTTTCAATGCAAAAGAGGGGTATCTTTTCTATGATTTATCCAAATGAGAATTTAAGTCTTTGTGAATTTGTTTTTCAAACATTAGTTTGTCTAGATAAAAAAAAATATCTAAAGGACAAAGTAAATTTGTATCATAGCTATAACCTCAAGTGCAAGTTGCTGATGATAAGAAACAATTTACAACTTTTTGAACATGTTCAAAATACAAAAAATATCCTTAGGATACACCCTATTACAAAATTTTTCAAAATACAATTGATGGTCCATTATATCCATCGATAATTGTAAGTTATTGGACATTGGTTTAATTAAATGGAAACAAAATCTATTATAAAAGTCTACTTTCATAGACTCTTGTTTTGAATTAAGGCTTGTACAAATTAAAATGGATTTCAGGATAAAAAACCTATATACTTTACATTTTACATTGAAAGGCTACAGTGATTGGTTTCTTTTCTTTTTTCCTGAATTCAGGGATGAGGTGTTGGCAGAGAGTGAGAAACTACGCAAAGATATTGAAAACCTCGAAAATGCATTAGCTTTGCACACTAGGTATCAAGTGGAAGACAACGAAAGTATAAAAGGCCTAATAAGGTAACTTTAACATTTGCTTTATCTTCACAATGCTACCTTCTCCCACTCCCATTATTCTGTCTCACCTAAGCCTTTCTATCTCTTTCAGCTTCTCTGTTTGTTTGGTGTTTTTTTTCATGCACCAACTTGTTTCAATGTGACCAATTAAGAGATTTATAAGGCTTTCTTTTTTCTTATAAAAAGAAAATTTCAGTTTTGTAAAGTAAGGGGTGTAGGGGTGTAGTATATTTTTTATCCTTTTAAAGTCCATTGTTAAATCAATGTCTTGTTTTTATGATATTTCAGTAGTATTTTCATAGTTTAAATATAATAGTCTTAATGCGTATGTCTTGAGCTTTTGTTCTAGTTGTGTGTGTGTGTGTGTGTGTGGTTTTTTTTTAGTTTGGATGGTTAGTTTTTTTATGTGGAATCTTTTTTTCTCCTTTTTTTTTTGGGGGGGGGGGCTTGTTCTGTATCAAATCCAAACTAATTTTAACAATGCACTTTCCAATTTTTTTTAAAAATAGAACTTGATTATTTCTAACAAGAGCCTGATTATGTTTGAAATTTGAAAAATAATGTGGTCCTATCTAAACTGGCATACAAGGGACTTGAGCTTAATAAAGCAGGAATATCTTATTCCTGACAGGCAAGAAATCCAAGGCTCTAGATGGGAGTATGGAGCAGAGGGAAAGCTTACTACATTTAGATCAGCGCAGGACCTGCAAAGTGATTCCTCTGGCAACCAAAGGGTATTAAACCTATCAGGCAGACAATCCAGCAGAGACAAGGGAAAACAAAGGTCAAGCAGAGAACAAGACAAGGCAAAGAAAACAGGAAAGGAAAAAAATTACAACAAGAAAGAAAATGTAAGTATTTGTAATACTAACTGTAAGTACTTAAAAGAGGTATGCCTTTACCTAAGGTGAAACAATTTTTTTAAAGATATAGCCAGTCCTTTCTTTGTACTTTTTTGTAATACTAATAATTATAAATTTATTTAACGAGTTATCCTTATAAACTTTTTAGATCAAAGCACTTTACAATGCTCACATCACTCTCACAACATAAAGTTTAACTAAAACTTAACTAAAAAAATCATTTGTGTTGGTGTATGTGTATGTCGGGGTCTATTTGCCTGTTTGTGATGCTGGTGTCCAACCCCTACCCTATGGGCTTTTGTTGGTTTTAACCGTTTTCCATAAGTCTATAACTTGAGATAAATTAGAGACAAATATTTAAAATTAGGCAGAGCACATTCAAATAATCAAAGCACTATCTCCCCAAGTGTCAGTGCTGTATTGCTTTTGTGGCTTTTTTGCATATATTGATCTAACTACTTCACATTATTGCTCATACTGTCATAGCTCAAGCAAGTTTAGGTTCAGAAAGGTAAAGGAATAAATAGCAGCAGTATCTTTTCTTTTTTCCCGCTAAGCACAAATGTCTTGATGGAGGCTAGGAGAACCCACTCAATTTCAACTTATAATAACAAGGATAGCAGACATCAGTTAAGTGAAATTCAATTGTGATTTGTACCGGGGTTAGTTTGAATGTCAAGTTTTGTTGTGAGATTTGGAGGTCTTAATGAGTGGCAGGTGGGTTTTAAGGCAAATTAGTAGGACAAAATCTTGATAAATAATAGTGAAGAATATAGGCTGATTCAGATTTTGGTGTAGTAAAATTACAAGGAATAAAATATGGATTTCAAATAAGGTGTCTTAAGGGTAAAGACAAAGAACTGTGCAGTTCAGTACTATTTAGAAAAAAAACAAGAAGCAGAAGCAATTATGTGAGAGACGGAATGTGATAAGGAACGGTGGCAGCAAGCTCTGATAACTTTACAGACTGAATTAATTTGATTATGAGAACTATCTGAAGCCTAACTCTCAACTGCAAAACTAATAATGAGCAAGAAGGCTTACACATTATTGTACAATTTTATAGATTAAGTATAATTCCTTCCATCTGTCTCTCTTTTTGATAGGTTCAAAATGTGGGTGAAGAAAAGGACTTTCCCAGCCTTGAAGTCGAACAATCCATCGAGAATATTGCCAGATTAATCAACAGTGCAAAGTATGTATCAAATATTTCTGAGAAGTCTCATGAGGTAGGAAGAAGAAAAGATGTCCTTACTGACGCGAGTCAACCAACACCTAATGAATTAAAAACCACTGAGTTAGACGATCTAAAAAGTAAAGTGTTAGCTAGAGCCAGTGTCAATATGATACAGAGAAATCCAAGGATATCGTCAAGTTTGAGAAAAACAAAAAGTGTGTCTGAAGACATAGAGAGCAAACTTGTTGAAAAAAGAACCTTGTCAGCCAATGAGTCCTGGAAATCTATAAGGACAGTAGGAAGAACTAACAAGCCTTCCGACCAATCAACAGCTTTGCAGAGGAATTCACACACTTCAACTATTCATAAAAGCAGTGACAAATTGGTGGGCCCTCGGGATAATCTCAAAACAATTCACACAGGCCTGAAAGAAATCAAAGACACAAATGGAAATACGCTTCAGCGTTCATCATCAGCTAGGAAAGAGAAATTGTCAGAGGAAGAGCGGCCACAGACAATTAACAAAACCTTTTCAGAACAACCAAATATAAAAGATGAAAACTCTTTAACAAAAAACCACGTTTCTCCCGAAATGAGACGACCTCTTTCTCGTTCTCAGAGTAGCAAATTAAACCTCCTATCAAACTTATATGGTGAACATGGCCATGCTGGAGATGAATTACTGAAAATGTCGGACTTAAAATCTTCTCTGCATAGAGAAATAGCTTTGGATCTGGCCTCACAAAAAAGTACCGAATTACAAAATTTGACAAGTATAAAAAGTTCCAGGAAAAAGGAAAAAGGTTTTGATGATACTTATAGCCCTCTCAAAAGCGAAAGAAGCATACAGCTCTCTGCTTTTTCATCAGTGAAGAACCATGGAAATTTAAGGGAGCTACCATCTAATCAAGGTGACGTTAAGTTTTGACACTATTGAGAAGGATCATTGTGTGTATTAGTTGTTATTGCTGTTGTTGTTGTTTTTGTATTGTGATATTGTGACATAGCAAATAGAAAGTCATCAATCCTTGGAAGTTAAAAACGATTTGGTTTTATTATTTTAAAAATTTAAATTGAATTACAGTAAGTATATAAAGTCATTGGCTTGTATTACAAGAAAACACGTTTTATGAATTTAAACAAGGAGTTTCCTATTTAAAAATACAAAAGGGTTAAGTCAAATGACATCAAAATTAGTAAATTTGCAGATTTAATCAATAAGCAAGCAAGGTAATAGTATAATTTTGCAAAAGAAAACAGAAGCTTTGAAATTATCAATATATTAGCCATTTCCCTGTTGATTGTGCTTAAATGCATCATGAAGTTATTAATATGAGTGTACAATACTTAACAAAAGATCATTAAGTTTTTCTGCATATCTAAAGCAATAGGGGTTTCCCAAGCAGCAATAAGCTACACACAGATATAATTTCGAGGTAAGAATTAAAATCATATCAAGTCAATATTAATCCTTGTTTATTTTTTTCTACTGTTGTAACATTGTCACAAAACAGTAGATTATTTTATTTTAAGATAAGGATCAAAATAAGTGTAAAAACCAATACAGGGACTATGAAGTAAAGAAGTTAGAGTGAACCAAATAAAAGATAAGAACAAATAACTGCATAATTACAAATAAATCAAGTAATGGTCGTTTTTTTTCTAATTACCTCACAGATCCAATTTGTGACCCTCAAGTCAAAGAGTGGCTGAATGGACTTGACCTCCAATCAAGTGGTCAATATGAGGCCCTGTTTGCTAAACATCAAATGGACATGGCTAGTGTTCTTCTCTTGACTCCAGAATCCTTGAGAGAGATGGGCATCCAGGCACTGGGACCGATTATGAAAATGATGAAAGGGGTACATATACTCAACAGAGACAAAAGCACAGAAGACAATGCAAAGCACAGCGTCAACGACAATCAATACAAGGATTTCATCAATCATGACAAAGATCAATTAAGAAACACAAGAGATCAAACTACTCTTCCAAAAGACTTTGGAATCAATGCAAAGAGTTTTGTGCCATCTTCCAGTCAACCATCATCTGAAAGTTTACAAAAAGAAAAGGCAGCTGATTCATTAAAACAAAAAGAGATAGATACCTCCCCTTCTGTGCGAATTTGTTGGGAAGAAAGCAGTGTACCTTCAGGTCTTAAAAGTGTTCAGGAGAGTTTGCCCGCAAAAAATGAAGCGAGATATGAGATTGCTGAGGATTTACAAACTGAACGTAGACCTTTAGCTGGGAAAAGATTTAAAATAATTGCCAGTCCTAAGAAAAAGGAAACAAGGCAGAAAATAACTAACAAGCCTCCACTGAGAACACAAGGCACTGGCAAAGGTCAGAAATATAAAACAGTGTCTGACTTTTATACTTTTTAATTTGTCACGTGTCCAGGGTGAATAAGTCGGAAGTAGGAAATCCTCATTTGAGAAAATATTTTTGGAACCCTACTTTTTCTTTTTAAACATAAGTTTTCATATCTTTCCACAAACACCTGATAATTTGATCAAATATTCTATGTTTTAAAGCTCAGAAAAATGCATTTCTCAAACATGCTATGCCTTAGAATGATAAATATGTGACATCCAACTCAAAGAGATATCATAGTATGAATTATCATAGTGAGCAAAATGTAGGCCTGTCAGTGCTAAAATTTGCATATTAATTGCTATTTATTATTAATGAAAATCAGTTTTGAACATTTCTCTCTCAAATTTTTTTATTTCACTCCCTGCCCTGAGATCATCGTTAATGATGGACTGGGCTTGTAAAAAATTTCAATCAATCAATTTTCAAAACCTGCACAATCTGGTTTTTTTTAGCTACATGCTTTGATAATCTGACACAGGGTCTTCATCAGCCTCTCTGCGAACATCATCAAGGCAGAAGGGACAGCAAGAGGCAGAGGGAGATAAGCTAGAGTCTTCTTTGCAGCAGAAAACGGCAAGTTATGGTGGTTGCTGTTTTTCTTCCTTTATAATGTGCATTTGACTGTCTCTGTATCTATATCTATCTTTCCTCATGTCTGCCTGTCTGTCTGTCTGTATGTCTGTTTGTCTCTCTGTCTCTGTCTGTCTGTCGTTCTCTCTCTCTCTCTCTCTCTCTCTCTCTCTCTCTCTCTCTCTCTATATATATATATATATATATATATTTTTATCTACCTCTCCCCCAAGTTTAAGATTTTTTTCTTCACTCGTTCCTCTTTCATTCAATTTTTCTTCTTTTAAGCTGATCTCTCTTTTAATTTCGTTTTTCAAATTAAAATGGTTACATTTCAGCAATGAAAAATAGGAATAAATTTGCAAAAATCTTGACATGGAAGTTCAATTCTCTAGGTATTTGAACCTGATAAAACAGTTGCTATTTAAAGCTTTTTTGTATGTTGTGTTTGCTTAATATATTTTTTACTTTATTTGCCATCTTGTAAATGTTAATTAGAATACACATAATAATAATTTTAATTTATGTGAAAGACCTCATAGCAGTATTAAAACAACTGTTTATATTTGTAGTACTGGTACTTAGGAGTTTCATATGATTCTGCTCTCTTTGTGTCAACAATCAGTGACCTTGCACCAATTTTCTTTTCAAACGTTTAAATTATTTTCTGTAGCATGGAGTAGCCTATTGGTGTGAAGAGTTAAGTCATGGAAAGCTACCCACAGATATAGCTTCTAAGTTGAAATCTTATCATTATTATTCCTGTTGTTGCTGTTGTTGTTTTTTGTTGTTGTTTATTTGTTGATATTTGTTCCCATTCCATGTTGTTGTTCTAGCTATTGATATTGTCACTTTTCTTCTTGTTCTCATGAATATATCTCATACTAAAATTTTCTCTCTTATTGGTGATTTTCACTGTATTTGATTTTTTTTAAAAGAAAAAAGATTTAACAAAAGTGATTCCCTTCCAACAGAAGACTTCAAGTACACATAGAAACAAAGGTTCTTGCCCAACTCAAGGATCACAAAGACAGAGCCTTCATAGATCATCCTCTTTTACGGAAGGAAGACAGGCAAAGTTGAAGGTACATTATCAAACTCGTTATAGAATACGCCCTGAAAGAAGTAGGTGCATCCTTTTTACAATCTTATTGAAAGATTGTTTTCCATCCTGATTTGCCTGTTTGCCAATTTCCTGTGATTGGTCATCATCAGTTACAAAGTTTTTTGGGTTGCTCCCATAACTTTGCCTACCGCCATATTTACTTAATCATTTTTAACGTCACAGTCAGCACTGCCTCCACGACTGCGTGATGTTAGGTGAGGGCCACCGTATTTTTAATGAAAAAAAGTTAAAATATCTTCTCACGAAGCTTTCATATTTTCATGCAACTTTTCATGCTTGAAATACCTGGAAAAAAGCATTTTCAAAGTATCAACGCCTTGCAATGTAAAAATTGCAACATCCTACTTATTTGCTGTGGTCATTAAACATACACTATTTAGTCAGACTTCTGAAGATATCGTGGGTAAAATATGAACAGCTCTTTTTTTTTTTTAAATTTTAGTCTCCTGCACCTACTGAGCATTCGTATGATCTTAAAGGGATAGTAACTGGACGTGGGTTGAAAACAAAGCTTAGTATAAACAGTAAGTATTTCGTTTTTTTATTTTCTATAAGTTAACATTTTAGATTTGATGTAATACAGTAAACTATTATCAATGGGTAGTTAACCCTCAGAAGGCCAACTATGGGAAAATCAAAATTATTTTTCTTGTAACAATATATTTGATTAACAGCTCTTTTCTCTGAATATTTTTACATTTTTATTATGAAGTTTGGTTTTCTATTGAAAAAAAATGGTTAACCTTTATCATGAAGCATAAAAATGCTCATTATTACACAAAATTAATGTAAAAAGGGGAGAAAAAGTCATGGAATTTCTACCAAACTGTCCAAAATCGTTCGCCTTCTGAGAGTTAATTTGAATAAAAGTAGCCACACTTTGACCTATAAGCAAAATTTAGCTCTAGTGAAAGACTTTAATGGCTCAAAGAATGGTTGGAATGAATTTAGAGAGAAAAAATGCACGGCACTGCAATTTTTCATTGATCCCATAACATAATAAACTTAAATGCTTTTTGCTTTTTATAAACAAAAATTTTTTTTAATGCATGATTTCAGGCACGAAACAATTGACTCTAAGTTTAAGAATACAGGTTTATACCTAAGTATAAAGCTCAAAGGTGTGTTGTATTTACATCAATTTACATTACTGCTTAATATTGTAGCTAGTTGTTGTATAAATGCTGCGCTATACCAGTTCTATTTATTTTCTTTTTTTTTCAGGACCTAAAAAGCCCCAAGACCAATCTTTCAGTCATGCATGCTCAGACACAGCTGATGAAATAGGAAATATTCTTTCAGCTGTAAGTAGTTTTAATATATCTCAGTGTCTATGATACTGAAAATCAATGCAGGCGCTGAAATTAATGATTTGCAAAAATTTTTGTAATGTAATAGCAAGATTAATTTTAGATTGCTTTTCAAAGTAGGATTACCATGGCCAAAAATATTTGCGTGGCGGCTGTTTGTATTATTTATAGTTCCACTTAGTTGCAGAGTTTTATTAACACAAATAAATTTTACCCTTGCGTAAAAATGATTAGAAATGGAAAGGTCTGTATTATCTCGAGGTGCATAAGTCTCTATATGGACTAAACTGGACTTTTTTTTTAAACTTAATGTATTTTGTTGATCTGGTTAATACATTAAAACCAAGGCCTTCAATGAACCTTGTCCAGCCATGAGATAAGCAAAACCATGATAATTGTAACTATACTACAACGTGTATAACTTTGCAGTAAGGGAGGAGAGTATTAGTTTTATTATTACACCTGCTTGTGCCCAGCTTTCAACCCCAAAAAGGGTGAAAACCTCTGCCTTTGCCCAGCCTGTTTTGTCTAAATACTTCTCACAAGGCAAAGTACTTGACCCTCTGGACATTCCCACTGACCATGCCTGTGTCTGTCATCGTGAAGGCCCAAAACAAACTTAGAATATACAAAGCAAGAATGCCATCTGTAATAACTTACCACCCATTGACCGCTGTCACAAGTAGCCTACTGCTGCCTCTCAGGCAAGCTAACCGTATCTGTGAGCTGTAAGCCTTCCATCACTGTATCACTGTAGATGCTCTCTAGACTTCCTTGCCTCACATTGACCACGGGCTTCAACTGACCCGTGGTTTGACACATTGAAACAGCAGCATTGGGCATCATAATTATTGTCCCGACCCTTCCCTTGAACCTAAGGGGTGGTGGTATAGAATATTCCACTCTACTCTTTGTCAATGGTTAAACTGTAGGGTACTATTACCAATACAAATCCTATCCTTGTACTCATTAGTAAGTGTCAACATTTGAATACCGTTATTTTGCACAGGTTAACAAAGGAAAACCATTTTCAGTACCAGGCGAATATGTATCTACTTTACTCAAAAACAAATGGCAGAGATTAAGAGAATTGGCCTCCCTTGTATCTTAGCTTGCAGCAAATTTATTAATCTTAAAATAACTTTAGAAACTGAATAGATTTTATCTGATTTAAAGCATCATTCTAGGCCAAGTAATACAAGCAATGAAAGATTAGATTGGTTCTCTTATGAGTTTGAGGTTGATCAATGTTTTGGTTTCCTTGGATCAAAGGTGTATTGGTAATTACAGAGGCAAAGGAGGTGTGAGACAGTGCACTGGCAATTGTTATGTTGAGTATAAAGTTTTTTTGAGTCTGATGCTGATGGATGCAAGATCCACTGTATTTTTTTATCTTTCTATTTCAGCTTCAAGATCTTCCAAGTCATGTTGCTGCTTCCGAAATGTCATCTACTAGACCTCGTAAGCCACAATCAAAGTCGCAATTGCATGGAAATGATGTCAGTGTGACTTTGGGAGCAGTGAGAGAGCTACAGACAAGACTCAGCTGCCTGGAGGAACATTTGACTGTAAAGACTTCAGACTCCAAGAATGCAAAAGTTGTGGAGCATTTAAGACTGGGTTTGTTGGACAGCGAGGCACTGGCAATTTGTGAGGAGGAAACAAGTAAATCTTCACAAGATGGAGATGAAACTTCTTGTCAGATAAAAGTCATGATCAATAAGAAGGAGAAAAAAATAAAGGCAGAGCACCCCAAGGAAAAAATGTTCACATCTGCTGAGCAACGAGAAGATGCATCAGGAATCTCAACTCAAACAAATGAAGTTGATTCAAGTCCCGAAACTTCAATCTGTAAAAGTACGCAGGAAATGGATTTTGAGTTTTCTCAAACTCAGCCAGTGAAGGAGTACGCTGCAAATAGCCCAGCCAAAATAGATGACACCACAGCAAAGTCAATAAAACAGGAAAAGGGGCATTACTTTGGGATGAGAAAAAGAGGTCATAACTTTCAACTGCTTGAACAGTATGTATGTTATGTTCTTGATGTAGAAAAAAAACATACAAATCAAAATATTAAGGACATTCTTATAGAGAACAAAATTTATAGTTGAACTTCTTATTCTTGTTTCAATTGTTTCTGCAGTAATATTTTCAAAACCTGCACCAGATAATGTTTTTTCATACTTAGTATCAATAAAGTTAAAAACTGTACAGCTGATCGGAAATGATTTGAACCTGAATAATTCAAATATTTGTTTAATTTTTCCTTCAACTGTAATGTATACTGGTGATTTCATTTACCAGATAATACAAGATTAAATTTTTTTCTGATAATTTTTAAGTATCAGAACTGGACTATTTGCCTTTCAGCCACTTCTAATGTGTAAGACATTACTAATGTCATCTTGAGATATTGATATATATAACATTATTTTAGTTACATGTTTGTCTATTGTTGTTTTTTTAAATTCAAAGCAGAGAGAAAAAAAACAAAAGTAAAAGAGACTCATTTTAGGTTATTATAAGTCAAATTGTTGACTTAAAATTTATAAGGATTAGAGCAATGCATATGATACAAAACCCCTAGTTTTAAAACAAAAGGCAGGCTGCTTGAATAGCACATGTAGTATAAGGAAAGTTATGCAGTTTGTGAAGATTGTATATTTTTTTGTTTGAATGTATGCGTTCACATTTTTTAAAAAGTTTTATTCTTAATCTTATGCTTATGGTATTCCTAAGATAAATCTAAACTGATGAGACCTTATCTGATTTTGTATATATCAGACCCCGTGAGTTTGGTGTCAGCTATCAGAAGGAGGCTTTCAAAGGTCTGGAGTTGGATAAAGAGGACATCTCTTTCAGTGAAAACAGTAAGCCTGTCTTTGCGCTTTCCTATATATATTTAAGAGACTTAACTTAACCTAATGGGGGGGGGGGGGGGGGCTCTAAACCCTTTATTAGTTTTTTGTGACCTCATATGTGATCACACATTTTAAAGATTGCTTACACTATTGTTAGAATATTTTAAAACTTTTCAGCTTAGAATATAAAGTTATTGTCTACTCAAACAAGATATCTTTTTGCTAACTGCAGTACATCAAAAAATAAACTAATGAATCTATTCAAATTTCTTTCTTTTGCATTATTTCTCTTGCTATTAGCCCAAATCGATTAGAATATTAATATTCATAAGTGTTGATACATTTTTCTTGCAATAAAACACCAGATACTGGGCAAGGTTGTCAAAATCTGAGAAAAAAGTGAAAATTTTCATAATGTAAGATGGTGACAACACAGGAAAATTGAAATTTAAAAATAAATCAACATTAAGGAGATGTAGATTAAGCATTTCAGTTTGACCTTTTTGGTAACGTATCTTGTTGACTTATATTGCTTGTTTATATTTGCCTACATTGTAAAGATCTTTGTGGAGAAGGGCCATTTTCTAAGGTATTTCGAGGGACCTTCAAAGGCTCTGAAGTGGCCATTAAGAGGCTGAAAGTCCCACTTCTACCAAGGGACAAGAACTACTTTAAAGCTGAGGTGAGTTTTGTCAGCAGCATGATTAAATTGTTTTTCAAGACCCCTATGTGTTTTGTACGAAAAAATTAGACTGGACGTGCTGAGATGGGCTAACCATAAATACTACTATCTTCTTCTCATTCTGCTTTTCCTCCTCCTCCAACTCCT
>BMAT01012706.1:119853-130047 GCA_019649035.1 Elysia marginata
TTCTTCTTCTTCTTCTTCTTCTTCTTCTTTGCCTTTATGTTGCCAGTACAGTCTTGCTGATACATTCCACAAGTCTTTCCCTAATCACAGACCTGGCCATGGAGTTTTGTTTGTAGTTTCTCTCTTGTGACCTTTATTAAATAAAAGCCTCATGTTGTTTTAAATAATATATTAAAACATAGAAATAGTCCCTACGATTCTCTGCTTGTTTCTTTTGTCTTTTTAACTTCAATTTGTTGAACTCAATATCTCTAAACTCTGTAGGCCTAATAAATTTAGGTTGACCCATTGCGGGATAAAAATAGGATTCATGGGAAAATCTTTATCTATTGGCTGAATATAAACAAAATGGACTGTACTACAGGTATCCATGCTGAATGAACTGAGGCATTCCTGTTTTGTGGAACTTCTGGGGTTTTGTAATACTGACAACCTGCCTTTGATTGTGTTAGAGTACATGGCTTGTGGAAACCTTGACAGCCTCCTGCATGACAAGAGCAGGTAAGGACAACACTGTAGGCTACTTTTTTTTTTTAAATAACACATTCGAGTCCACATACTTGATGAATTCAAACTATTTTCAAATTGCCAATTTTATCATTCTGATAATTTAAAATTAAGCTTTGTACCCATGGGGTTTGAAATGCAAAAACTGTACTGTATAATTAACGATAGTATGTATTTCATCAATTTTGTGTTAACCATGGATCAACTTAAGAGATAGCACATATGGCGACACAGTTACGCTGAGTATGAAGACAAATTTTCCAAAAGGGGTTAATATAGTGTATTAAAAAAATGCAAGAAATATTAGAGGCAGAAAATAGTTTTATTAAGACCTGACAACTTGATTTTCTTGTTATTCATTGACAATTATAGAAAGCTGCTCTTTTAAATTTCAAGAATATCGTTTTTGGATCAAAAGACTTGGTGACATAGAAATTAAAATGAAGGAATCAAATCACACTTAGGGCTTCTTATACTTTGTTTACTTTGCTTTCTTTGTGTGTTTTTGGTGGGTTCTTTTCTTCCATTTAAATTTTGTGCTATGACTTGAGAAGGGATCTTAATAATCATTATTGTTTTGCTTCAGGCCTGATCTATCAGTTGCAGAGTTCTACCAGATTTGTCATGATGTCAGTTCTGCCCTAGCGTATCTACATGGTCACCAGCCTCCTGTCTTCCACCTTGATCTAAAACCAAGAAATGTCCTACTTAGCCATGGCAACCGGGCCAAAGTCGCTGATTTCGGCTTCTCCAAACTCAAGTGAGATGGAGCAGATGTCTAAGACTGAAAAATGTTATTGATTTGAAAAGAAAATCTTACATAATTTTTTATTTCAGCTTAAGCAGTAGGTAAAAATTTTTCATACTGGAATGTGAAAATTTAAGTAAACCTGTTTTTAAGCATTTGAAGTGCTTTTAAGTTATTTTCGACTGTTGAACTTTGAAAGTTTTAGACGGTACCAAGTTTATTCTTTTATATTTTTTTTCTTCGACTAATCTAAATAAGTCACATGTGACTTTTTTTCGTTTTGGAAAGTGTTGTTTTTAACAATTTCTAAGCTTTCAAGCATTTAATTGCTTAGCTTTATCGCAAACCTCATAGAAGAGAAAAAGAAAAACTTTTCTCTTGAATTATATTTTCTCTAAATTAATTTCCAACATACATTTCATTAGGACTGGTTGTTGTTTTTATTTATACCTTTCCCTGTGGAAAACTAGGCATGAAGCAGACATGAAAGTATCCAGAGTTAGCAAATCTCAAATGATCCACTCTGCCCCATTGTGGATGGCACCAGAACTGCTTGCTGCAAGGGAAGTTACTGCTAAGGCTGATGTATACAGTTTTGGCATCTTGCTCTGGGAAATGTTCACCAGGGAAGCTCCGTATGCCGGCTGTACTGTTTTTGAGGTAAAAATAAGGAACGCAAGATGTTCCACCAATAAGAAGCTTGAGAATAAGGTGCATCCAATTTATTTCCTAAGGTGCAAAGTATTTACCTTGCATATTGAACTTCTTTTAGTAAAAGTAATATTTTGCTCAATAAATACAAACTTCAAGACTAAATAGTTATCAAAAGTAAAAATAAAATGGTCATAAATGATGTCTATGTTTAATCAGAAATGAATAGAAAAGCTCATTTCTCTTGTTTAAAAAAACTGTCTCTTTCAGGACTATAACTTTTGTAAACTTTTTAACTGTGTGTGGGAATACTAGGATGTTGTTATAATGCCCAGAAAGCCAAAGTTTCTCATTTGAAAATTTGGTCATCTTACAACGGCTTATATCTTTGTATGTTTATATGTTTTTTTTTCTCTAAAACAACTTTTGCACTCGCAGGTTCTGGAGCAAGTACGTTTGAACCAGCGCCCTGTAATCCCAGGTACATGTCCTCATGGCCTAGCTGGGCTGATTCAACTTTGCTGGGATCAGAATCCTGCAGCCAGGCCAAACTTCAAGGTATGAAACATCATTTTTGTTATCAAGACCAAGTTGTCACTTCTCATTTTTTATACACTGAGCGCCAAAAGAAAGGCAACATGACATTCCTTATTTTCGCGCCCATGCGCGCTTGAAAGAAAGGTTGGTGAATTGATTTTTTGTGTGTTGTGAGTAGTAAAACATATGAACATGAGTTCAAGCACACTCTTGAGTCCTGTGCATGGTTTGCCAGTCAAGGTGAGCGATTTTCATATACCCTGTAAAAAATCTAAAATTCTTGCATTTAAAAAAACCTTGTGGCCGAGATTCTCAAAATTACACACAAGGGTACCTTACAAGGTGCCCAATAATTATTCGTCATTTTTAAAATTAAATGATTTTACTTTTACAAAATGCAACGCTTATCTGAAGTTGATCATTATCGTATCAGTGAAGTTTCCCTCCCTGTGAATGTAAACAGGACAACAATTTTCAGACTCAGACAATGTCTACATGAGAAGGATATATTGAGTGATCAGCCCCGTTCTGGGAGGCCCAGGTGCACTACGCAGAGACAAGACAGAAACCTTGTCCGACCCTTCAGCTTCATCGTGTCAGACAAGAGGAAAAAATAATCAAGGTATAAGTGCAAACACAGTAAGAAGGCCTTTATCTACCTCTGGCCTGCGTCTTCGTCGCCCATACATCGGCGCCATCCTGACCCAGCGTCACCGACACCAATGTACGCTATGGGCCCAGGAACATGCCGCATTGGATCGCATCCAATGGCAAAGTGTCATATTCAGCAACGAATCTCGATTCTGCATTGATCATGCTGATGGCCGTGTACGTGTATGGAGAAGAAGCGGTGAAAGATACCAAGCAGATTGTGTTAGGGAACACGACAGGTGGGGTGGAGCATCTTTGATGATGTACTGCTGTACTGGAAGCCCAAGGGGCGCACACACTATTAGCCGAAGCCTGTCTTGGTTTGTAATTAAATTCTAAAGACTTATCTACTGAACATATATGTAAAAATCTGTTCAAAATTGCTGTATAGTTTGCATTGTGGAATTTTACCAATGGTATCCTGTTTTCATAAAATCTACTTTATCGAGGGTCTTTTGTTTTAATCTAATTTCCTTGTCCTCAGAGGCCACCGATGAACATGGCATTATTTTAAGTTGAAAAAGCAATAAATAACCTTTAAAATGATGTATAACATGTCTCATTTAATCCCTTGCAGTTTTCAGTAATATATATTGAAGATTCGATGTTGCGTTTCTTTTGGCGGTCAGTTTATTATTAAAAAAATTGACCTGTAGGCTTAAGGGGAGGGGCGGCACCTGAGACCATTTTTACATTTTTCCTAAGTTAGAAAGCTTTTATGTTATTTGGGTTTGCTGTGGTCAAATTAGAGGAAACAATGGTACTGAGAGCAAAAACTCATAATGTTGCCATGGTAACGCCGCCATCTTGGATTTTATGATATCAAATAACTGTGGATTTCAAAATGTATCTCCTCCCTCAATTTTGTTTGGATTTCAATGAAAATTGGCATAAAGGAAGTTTAGGTCAGTACAAAGATCTGTATGCATGGGTTTTGATATATTTATGATACTTGATTTTTTATAATTTTTTCTAATTTTCAGTTTTGCGCTTTCTCAAATTTCCTGTAAATTTGAACAAAAAGCAACGATTTTTCCAAAACTATGTAAGATATACAAAATCTGATGCATACAGCCTTGCATATATATCCAATAATGATTCATGCAAAGTTTTGAGTAAATCCGTTGAGAAATAAAAAACTAGATAGGTTTCATGTACAAAAAATCAAGTTTTGAGAAAAACGGCTTTGAAGTTTTCAAACATATTTATATACAGAGTGTAGAGAAATATTATTTGTTTTTCCTCGTTGAGAGCGATTACTTTTCTTTGGCATTGTAACGATAATGAATGGAATTACATAGATGAATATATTTATAATGAAGAAATTATACTTGTAAAAGTGCAACTAAATAAAAGCCTGAATAAAAACAAACGCAGTGAACTGTAGGACCAAAACAAACGCAGCGAGTGATCGTAGTACAATACTGATACTGATAGAAACTGGGCCTAGGTCAAGGTATTATGCAAAATTATAAGACATCACGCGCTTCGCCAGCAAATCAGCAGGCTAGCCCTGGATGTGAGGACGGCATCAAGGCAAACACGCCTGCCTACCGTCACTCTGCAGCCAATGAAACTTCGCTTGCAGGCTAGGCTTTGTACTACGTAGTACTACGAAGACACCAAACTAGGTCAGAGCCAGCCTGCTGTTCTGGTAACATACACATGTGGGCCTCTGCTTTGCAGGCTTGTGTACCCTAGACAAGCTATAGCAGTGTAAAGTGGGTGGTTTTGTCTTGTGGGCGAGGTCATAACGTAAAATTCGGTACCAAATAAGCATAGGTGGCGAGGAAACTGCAGTTGCATTCATGCATTACTTTAGGCTAGATTTCTCCCAGTTTTAGAGCAAAATTGACCCCCCAAAAATGAGGTGTTTCGCAAAAATCTCATTTTCGGAAAGAAAAAAGTTGAATAAGGCTTTTTAGGTGACAATTTTAGTTTTTCAAAAGGACGATCTAGAAGAATCGGTTAAAAAGTCAGAATCGATATTTTGAGCCAAAATCAAGTATGTCAGGTGCCGCCCTTGCCCTTAAATGGTGTAACTCATTTGCTAAGATATATGTACTGTTTCTTTTTTTTACATTCAAGAAAAAAATGCTCTGTGTTTTTTATATTATTCTATTGTAAAACTGGCAGTGATCTAATTGGAACACAGCAATATGTACAAAGTATGCCAGCTAAAAATTATTATTATTTTAAAATTTTCCAGCACTTACAAAGAAGAAAAATCTAATATTTAGGTCTTTGCATGAAAACTTGAGTTTTTGGACTGATAGCAAATTCTTTTCGATTTTGCAGTTGCACTTAACGAATGAGGTAGCATTGTGTGTGAAATCAATTCTACATCCTCTATATCCGCAGCATATTTTGACAACAATAAAGCAGCTAACAGAGACTGACACCTGGTCCAAGCTAACTGAGCCGGTATGTGATGTTGCTTCAAACCAAGAGTCTACTCCGGCAGCTGACGGTATGGACACTACACCTGGCTCAGATAGCATCAACTCCAAGCATCAACACTTTGGGGAGGAAATGTCAAGAGACATTGAGTATGAAAAGGCTGAAAAAATAGAGACGTCAACGCTTCCAAAAATTTCACAGTCTTTACCAATTGCCTCAGACTCCAAACCTGATGAAGTATCCGCTGTCATGCCGGCACCTACAGCACTTGAATTGGAAACTCAGGCAGGTCATACAACTCTTTTTGTGCATGCTGCTCCACTGTCACCTCCACAAACATCAGAAGTAGAGCATGCATATTTTGAGCAAACTCAAGCCATGTTATCTGATGAGAGCTCTGTCCAAATGGAAAGTAGGTCTTCTAGCATACAAAATAAATTATCTCCAAAACAAAACTCAAGTTCTCCAAGCCTATCAAAAGAGATTTCTCTGGGCCCAGAAAACCAAAATGCTCAAGATAAAAATATGAATTCAGCGATTGGCTTGAAGGTTAAGTCAGAAAAAAATTCAATTGGTTGTGAAGGGTTTTCTTCAAAACTAAACCAGACTCCTCACGATGATGGTCATGAGGCTGCTAGGGACTTGATCGCAAAGTATTTACCTACAAATAAAAAATCTGTACCCACTGTTAGCAAATCCCATGACCAACATTTCAACTCAGGTCATCCTAAAAAATTGCTCCCATTAAGGCGTTCTCTGAACAAGCTAAAATCCAAGTCTCTCCAAAGTACATCTTCGTTGGTTGCAAGTACTCAGGTTCAAACGACTGGGCACCCTGAGATATGTCTGAAGGATATGGGTGAACTAAATACATCAGAGGAACCTAAACCTTACTCAGCAGGCCTACACAGCGTCTCAATGGAAAAACATAGGCTCAGCGATCAAGGAGTGGAGAGGAAATCTCATAGCAACATACGTTCATTAGGTAAATGTGTGAACCCTCCTTATGCGGATGGCCAACCATATGTACCATCCTATTACAGCGAAATTCAACATGCCAGTGCTGGCCATAAGAAGACAAAGCCTGAGTATGGTTCACCTAGCTTTGTTTTTAAGGAGAACAACAAGCAGACTAGCAACAAATCTGGCTCCAATCTAAAAGGCATGCAAATGATGCCTGAATATGAACTTGAAGTACAAAGTGATTTTATGAGATCTCTTAATGCATCAGCATCTAGTCCTTGCGTCAAAAGATCTCAAAACCTATCTGCAAAATGTGATGAATTAGAGAACTTACAAGAAAGGGACAAAAATGGTGCCATAGATAAAAGAATTGATTCAAGTGTTTACTTTGACAATGATTTGCACAGTTACAAACCAGTTGGTTTTGATTTTTGTGAAGCTTTGAATAAGAATGGAAACGCAATTTCTAGCCCTAGGGAAGTAACTGAAGATGATAAAGCAAAAATTTCAGCCAGAAAAATCGATGACCAACTCGCAGACCTTAGACTGAATCTCATGTCACCTGATCTGCCAAACAGAGATTTTAAAGATGGTGATAAAGAGGATGAAGATGAATCTTGTTCAGTCTTCTCTAAACGGTCATCTTCTTCGCTCACCCCTGATGGAATTTCCATTGACAGTTTAAGCCTTAGTGATGATGGAGACACAGTTGTCGACAGTCTTGACTTTGTTGATGACTTGGCTAATGAGGAAGATGGTCAGAATTTCTCCAATAAAGAGGCTCTCCAAGACTTTACAAAAGATAACAAATTTCGAGCTACCCATGCTAAATCAAAGACAGATTCAAAGAAATCATCACAAAGAGACACAAGGAAAAGTTTTTTCTTATTTGATGACTCAGAAGACAGCAAACCGTTTGACATCATAAACAGCATTGCAATCCAAGGTTCAAGTTGTACTGAAATCGGAGAAACAGGCACCAGCACTGGCCAATCCTTTTGTAGGTCATCAAATGCAAGACGAAGAACCAGAGAAAAGAAAGTTGCTGACAGGACAAAGGAAGCAGGAAATGAAATTTTATCTGTAAAGACATTAACGAAAAATGAAACAGTTCTGTCATCCACTACTTTACATGACAAAGCTGCACACTCTAGAGAAAATGCTGTGAACCATTCTCTTTCACTTCAAGCACCCCCTCTGCAACACAGGCTTTCTTTGACAGGAGATTTGCTAGCAAAAGGTAAAAAACTCTTGAAGCCCTCAGCCAGCAGGAATGAAAGGTTGGCAAATCATAAGGAGAAATCACAATCACACAATCCACAAAACTTACTTCCTTTCTCAGTAAATGCCAGTTTGTTGCAGATACAGAAAGGGCAGTTGAAATCAGTGCAGACGAGAGAGCCAGTGCCCCTAAAGTCAGTCACTCATGCTCTACTCCCTATCAATGAAAGTGGGCTACCTTCTATGGCAAACATTTTAAAGAAAGTAAGTAATTACTAAACTGTTTCAATTTATGTCGCTAAAGGGAAAACAATGTAACCAAATGCTATTTTGCTATTGTTAATTAATGATTTAGTCTTAAGTGGAGACAGTTGACCTTGCCTCCAAAATACTTGTCGGGCTATTACTTTGAAAAGTTTTTAGCAGCTGAAGTTTGCTGAGAGCAAAGTTTATTCAAGTTACCTAAAGCAAGCAATCTGAGATATTATGCATAGTTAACCTTGCACAGGATTATATTCAGGTGTAATTTTATTTTTAATTACATTTGTAGAGCAAACTTTCATTCGATTTTTCTTTTTTTAGCCAACCCATTGTGGCCTGTCTTTTTATTACTACCCCTTTTCTCTTGCAGCCTCAGCCACTTACTGTAATTCAATCAAATGAGGGGTTCTTTATTTGTTAAGTTATATTACCATTTTTCCCTGAGAAAGCTATGTCTACAGAAGATCAAAGAATCAAATGCCGATTTCTCCTGTCTATTAACTTTTTTTTTTGCCAGTACCGGTATAGAATAAAAACTCAATACTCCTGTATCTTTTCTTTCCAGACCTATTCTCTTTGCTTGTGAACCTGTATGTTTTTGTAAGCTTCAGCACAAGTCACATACATGAAGTAAAATACCACTCATCTTTTCAACCAAATTCACACACCTACACTTATCTTTCCTTGCTACATAATAAAGACCAGCTTTTTTTATGATTTTATGCTATCCTTATACCTTTCCAAAAGCTTGGGGGTGGAGGTAGCTGCACTTCACTGCTTAGTGCTTGCCATCCCCTGCCGTGCCCACGTTTTTTCTCCCATCTTTTCCTCTGACTGTTCCATCTACAAAGCAGCTGCAGCAATGTTCACCATAGTTTTTATTGCGTAAAAGTGGTAGACATGCCAGTCTGGATAATGTGAGGAAAATTTTATAGCCAATTATTACACCTAATATAGTATCATATAATTTATTTAAGTTTTTCCTTGCAGTCAAAATCAAATATAATGCAACTTATCATGCTAGATATAGTTACCTATAATTGACTCTCTTTTGAATCAATCAACAACTTTGCTTTTACAAGAATAAATATTGTTTATTCCATAGGCTCTGGATGAACGTCGATTTGCCATGGGAGATAACCCTGAAAGTCAAGAATATACTCCTGAGGCTTCATGGTCTTTGCAAGATGACTAGCCACGAAAACAAGAATCTTATATGTGTGCCCATTTTGGAAAACCCTGAAATTGAAAATGTGGGGGGGGGGGGGGGGGGNGCCATTCAAAATATTACACATTTCCCAAATAAATCAAGCATCATTGGTGTATAAAACTGGCATGAAGTTTGATTTCATCAAAATAAAGTCTTCAAACAAAAGACAGAATGCACAGAAAAATTAGCAGAATTAAAAAAACATAAAAAGTGCAAAACCCTCCAAGAGTTTGGTGATGGAGATTTAACTGGATACCGACAAAAGATATTGTTAAATTCTTTTTGTTGTTGTTGTGAATAATGTAAACTTTCATCATGGACGGACCTGTGGTCACTATTTATAGCTGTTTAAAAAGAAAAGGAACATGCCCATAAATTTTATTGCCTTTTTATTTATTGTTAATATGTTGTAAATGCCCCACTCAGCAGAATGTGCAGGGCCATTGAACATGAAAAAGCACAAATAGTATGCAGTTTTATAAAAATCTGACAGAATTATGGGATGTGCGTGTGGCAGTTGTTTTTTAAATAATAACATTGAAGTCCTTTTTTTCTGTTTTATAATTTTTGTCTGCTCTTGCCTTTGTCATACTGCATAGAGAAGATATTCAAATCTAATTGATGTTTATGCTCTGCTCTTTTTGTATTTGAAGAGATATTATTTTATTTTATATAAATCTTAGGTCTTAATCTCTATGAAGAAAATCAGGTTGATGGAATTGCAAAATGATAATGAGGTTTTCAACCCTTTGTAAATAAATTAAAGGATTCTAGAAAAGAAATATGTTTACACTGACAGAATGATTGCTTTGATTAACCTCAACAATTTGGATTTTTTAATATAATAGCATGGAAAGGAAATCTGTATGTCAGTTATACTTTGTAGAAAAATATCACAGGTAATAGTCATAATGGTTCTTCACTTAACCAAAAAATTTGACTTAAGCTATCTTGATTCTCTTGTTTGCTGTCGTCTTTATGGATTGTTGTTTTAAGTCGCAATGAGCATTGCCACTGTTTCACGAATTAAAAGCTTTTACTTTTT